>JAVYIG010017808.1:0-24150 GCA_035222895.1 Strongylocentrotus droebachiensis | reverse complement strand
GTCCATTTTCCATTCTCATAAATCTTGAAATAATCTTGAATAAGTGCCCTTTTTAATCTCTAGTAAGTGCCTCTTTTCAGGTACGAGAAGTGCCCCTTTTCACTTTAAATAGGTGCCCCCTTTACCTCTGATAATTGCCCTATTCAAAACTGAGAGGTGCTCCTTTTACTTTGACAACTTCCCCTTTTTTCCTTTGTAAGAAGTGCCCCTTAAATTCTCCTTTTAATAACTACCCCTTTTTTAAACTCTGATGAGCACACCTTTCATTTTAACATGTGCCCCTCTTATTTTCTAATAAGTGCCCCTTTTCCTTATGATAAGTGCCCCCATTAAAAAGAAAGAGTTCCTTCCCCTTCTCATAACTGCCCCTTTTAAAAATCTGAACGGTGCCTTCTTTTCATTCAACAAATGCACATGCACATTTTCCTTTATTATAAGTGCCCCTTTTCATATCTGGTCAATGTCCCTTTTCAACTCTGATAATTCCCCTTTTCCTTTCTAATAAGGGAACTATCCCCTTTTCACCTCTTATAAATGCCCCTATCAAAATCTGATGGGTGCCCCTTTTCCGTCAACAAATGCCTATTTCCCATTTTCGTAAACGCCTCTTTTTCATCACTGGTGAGTGCCTCTTTTCAGGTGAAAAAATGCCTCATTTTCACCTCTTATAATAATCCTTTGTACTTTGACACGTGCTCCTTTCCTTTTCTTATAAGTGTCTTATCCCTTTCGATAATTGTCCCCTTTTCATGTAATCATTAAACGTGCCCCTTATTTAAGGCGACTAAGAGCAATTTCCCCCAAAGTTCGCTCGCTCGCATTTAAAGATGAATATCAAAGGTCTTTTTAGTCTTCCGTTATGAGAATGTGCTTATAACCCCATCACGATTGGCTTTTTTCCTCTTTATAAGATGTAATTTTTCGCACTGCGACCTCATAGATCTTTGAAATTTTTCACGCTCGCTTCGCTCGCTCGTAAATGCATATTCAGACATCACACCCAACTGTAAAGTATGATGCTTAAGCGATATCTTGTATGATGTATGAAGAGAAACATATATTGGAATCATCCCTGATAATGTAATCACAATGTAGGGGTATATACCAATGTCTAAAACATTGTATATTTTCGCTTTGAGATTTCCCACTATAGGTGCCCTTTTTTTCCTCCAGAAAGTGCCCTTTTTTGTTGGTGCCCCCCCCCCCCACTTTGGAAGTCGCTCGGCCGCCCCTGGGCAGGGGGATCTTAATTCTTGTAAGCCTTCTCCTGGACCTTTGGTCAACTGGTCATTAATTTAATCGTTCCTCCAATTTCTAAAAGGCAGCTGCCCCCCCCCCCCCACACCTCCCATCCATCTCGGCCGGGTATGTAATCAGCAACAGAGGCAAAGATCTATGAGCAAAATCGATTTTTATATTTTTTTGGGGGGGGGGGGCTGGGGGTTAACAGATTTATAACTGATATCTTGTGTACCTGTATAAATATGTATACTATAAATAAATAATAAATAAAAAAACAAAACTGCATTACCACAACGTGGCATGAAATTAAAAAACGATTACACCTGCTTATCACTTGTTATTTTGAGTCAGCTTGACGTCATATTGTTGGAACTTGTATCTTGGAGTCGTAAACAAATAATGTTTATTGTTATTATGTGTCCTCATTTTTATTTAATTGTTTTAACTTTATTTATTTAAATTTTTTTTTGCATTGTAAATTGCATATGAAATAATACGTACCAATACCACAACAAGAGGAATGGTGTGGCGTGTCATCTGCATGTTACAATTTTTTTTTTCTGGGAGGGGGGGGGGGGGGGCTGGGAGTTAACAGATTTATATCTGATCTTGTTTTCCTGTAAATATGTACATACTATAAATAAATAATAAATAAAAAAACAAAATTGCATTACCACAACGTGGCATGAAATTAATACACGATTACACCTGCTTATCATTTGTTATTTTGAGTCAGCTTGACGTCATATTGTTGGAATTTGTATCTTGGAGTCGTAAACAAATAATGTTTATTGCTATTATGTGTCCTCATTTTTATTTAATTGTTTTAACTTTATTTAGATTTTTTTTTGCCTTGTAAATTGCATATGAAATAATACGTACCAATACCACAACACGAGGAATGGTGTGTCATCTGCATGTTACAATTTTTTTTTGGGGGGGAGGGGGGGGGGGGGGGCTGGGAGTTAACAGATTTATATCTGATCTTGTGTACCTGTAAATATGAACATACTATAAATACATAATGAATAAAAAAAAAAAAATTGTATTTCCACAACGTGGCATAATACATAATGGAGACAATGTTAATGATGTAAGGGATAGAGATGATGAAAGGGATTGGTGAGGGATGGAGATGAGAGGAATGGAGACGATATTGATAATGGAAGGGATGGAGACAATGTGAGGGATGGAGATGATGAGAGGGATGGAGACAATGTGAGGGATGGAAAATTGGAGATGATGAGAGGAATGGAGACAATTTTGATGATGTAACGGATGAAGACGATATTGATGATTAGAGGGATGGAGACGTCTCCATCCCTCCCGTCTCCATCCCTCTCATCGTCTCCATCCCTCTCACCATCTTGTCACCATCTCCATCCCTCCCATCATCTTCATCCCTCACACTGTCTCCATCCCTCCCATCATGTCCATCCCTCTCACCATCTCCATCCCTCTCATCATCTTCATCCCTCTCATCATCTCCATCCCTCACATTGTCTCCATCCCTTTCATTATCAATATCGTCTCCATTCCTCTCATCATCTCCATCCGTCCATCGTCTCCATCCCTCTCATCATCTCCATCCCTCTCATCATGTCCATCCCTCTCATCATGTCCATCCCTCTCACCATCTCCATCCCTCTCATCATCTTCATCCCTCTCATCATCTCCATCCCTCTCATCATCTCCATCCCTCTCATCATCTCCATCCCTCTCACCATCTTCATTCCTCACACCGTCTCCATCCCCCACCGATCCCTCTCATCAACAGCGTCTTCATCCCTTACATCATCAACATTGTCTCCTTCCCTCTCATCATCTCCATCCCTCCATCGTCTCCATCCCTCTCATCAACTCCATCCCTCTCATCATCTCAATCCCTCTCATCATCTCAATCCCTCTCATCATCTCCATCCCTCTCATCATCTCAATCCCTCTCATCGTCTCCATCCCTCTCATCATCTCAATCCCTCTCATCATCTCCATCCCTCTCATCATCTCAATCCCTCTCATCATCTCCATCCCTCTCATCATCTCCATCCCTCTCATCATCTCCATCCCTCTCATCATCTCAATTCCTCTCATCATCTCCATCCCTCTCATCATCTCCATCCCTCTCATCATCTTCATCCCTCTCATCATCTCCATCCCTCACATTGTCTCCATCCCTTTCATTATCAATATCGTCTCCATTCCTCTCACCATCTTCATTCCTCACACCGTCTCCATCCCTCACCAATCCCTCTCATCAACAGCGTCTTCATCCCTTACATCATCAACATTGTCTCCTTCCCTCTCATCATCTCCATCCCTCTCACCATCTTCATTCCTCACACCGTCTCCATCCCTCACCAATCCCTCTCATCAACAGCGTCTTCATCCCTTACATCATCAACATCGTCTCCTTCCCTCTCATCATCTCCATCCCTCCATCCCTCTCATCGTCTCCATCCCTCTCATCATCTCCATCCCTCTCATCATCTCCATCCCTCTCATCATCTTCATCTCTCTCATCATCTCCATCCCTCTCATCGTCTCCATCCCTCTCATCATCTCCATCCCTCTCATCATCTTCATTCCTCACACCGTCTCCATCCCTCACCAATCCCTCTCATCAACAGCGTCTTCATCCCTTACATCATCAACATTGTCTCCTTCCCTCTCATCATCTCCATCCTTCACCAATCCCTCTCGTCTCCATCCCTCTCATCAAAGAAAGAAGACGATTCGTTATATCGTCCTCGACTCTTAAACCTTGTTTGAATTCAGTCCCCCCCCCCCCCCTCCCTCTCGCGCAAAGCGCGGAAGCTTTGACGTTTTATTACATTTTTAGAGAAAGAAGACGATTTGTTGTACCGTTCTCGACTCTTAATCCTTATCTGAATTCAGTTCCGTCCCCCCTTCCCGCGCAAAGCGCGGAAGCTTTGATGTTTCATTACATAATTAGAGAAAGAAGACGATTCCTTTTTACCGTTCTCGACTCTAAATCCTTGTCTGAATTCAGTTTCCCGCTCCCGCGCGAAGCGTTGACGTTTCATAAATTATAGAGAAAGAAGACGATTCGTTGTACCGTTCTCGACTCTTTATCCTTATCTGAATTCAGTTACGTCCCCCCTTTGATGTTTCAATAAATAATTAGAGAAAGAAGATTTGTTGTACTGTTCTCGACTCTTAATCCTTTTTCTTCCCACGTCCTCTTCCTTTTTTCTTTTTTTTCTCTTTTTTTAAGGCGATTCTTCAGCTCACTTCTCTTACAGTACTAGGCTAGGCCCTTACGTTAGTTCTAGCTATTTATCAAGTCTTTAACTTTTAGGAGTAAAATATGATTATCTGATTATGAAAAAGAAAAATTCCATTCCTTCATTAATCGAATATTCTACTCTGAATGACTAATCTAGTATATGATAATGATTTAGATATAGATCTAGGTCTAGTTTACTCCCTAAATCAAATTGGATATTCTACTCGGAATAAATAATGATAATACAGTAGATATAGATCAAGTATTCAAGTTTGATTAGTTATACTCACATCACTCGATCAAATTGGGCAGTACAACCGGTCGTACAACCATGCAATGCACTGCAGCGGCCCGGTACGGGCGCCGAGTCAGTGAATTCCCCCGCCGACCCGGCCGGCGGCGCTGTACGGCTAGCTGCACACTGAGCTGAGCTGCTGCGGTAGCACTAGGCAGTAGTCTGCTAATTTACGGCCAGGACGAAAGAATGTGAACAAACATCAACCATCTCGTCTAAAATGTACTATATTCGACTTCTCAATAATGAAATATGTGTCAGGAATAAAAAATAGACCTTCATACGAGATAAAAATGATATTTTTGCAGTGATTTACCGACAAAAACACTGCTCGAATTTCAGTGGTCCGAGTAGATACAACGCGCATTTAATGTACGTGCGGCAATGGGGATTGCGAGCTGTGAGTAAATTGTCCGAAATGTCATTTTTTTGTCATTTTACCTAAAGATAAGTTATAGATTGTCTTCATTGGTATCATTTAACACAATTACATTAAAGATTTTGGTTGGAAAGGGCATTATTAAGTCACAAAGAGTACAAACATATACACATTGGTATCTCTCGATCGATTAATCAGGTCGGGACATCTCGGCCCAGTTTTTCCAGCTGGGCCGAGTAGTCCCGTGGGCCGAGTTAGCCCGACTCCCGTTGGCGCGTTGGCGACCAACGGACATACTACGTTTGGGTGGGGTATTCTAAAGTTAAGCCCAAACAATTGCCACTCACACACTCTAACATGACAATAGATAAAGGTCATTCTTCTTACCAAAAAGAAAGTCTTTTTTGAGAGCCGTAGATCCCGAGCTGAGTGATTGCTTTTGTGATCCGAAGAGTTTTCGGTTAATCAAGGTTTTGTTGGCTTGCATTTGGCTTACTTTGCGCCACGATATTCGCAAATTCTCTCAATTCACCGGCGCAGCTTCAACAAGAACGGAGCTCGAATCTGGCTGAATTGGCTTTCAATATTCTTATTTTTCGCAGCCTATGAACAGAAAATAAGCCATCGTTCAGCTGTTGACCACAACACAACACAACCATGAATCAAGATGAACTGGAACAAAAACACAGGAATGAACGGAAAGAATTGCAAGGTAAAATATATTTCTTACACTTTTGACATGAGATTTTTTCAGGGATTTTTGACGAATGCAATATAAAGTAATTTAATGAGATATTTATGGCAGAGTATACGAATGAAATTCCTATGAATGATTGTGTAGATATTTGTCACTGTTGTTAATGTGCTCAGTCCCACAGCTGTGTTTTGACTTTTGTTGTAATCTCCTCATTGACGTTGTTTAGAATTTAAGGAGCATATGGAAATGAATAAGATCTGCTACCCAGTACTGGTAATTAGAATCCAAAATAGAGGCAACATTCAAAAAGGAAAAACTATTTTCAGGATGGGTGTAGCTCTCATAGTCTAGATCTACATCATTGTACATCTATTTCATGTAGTACAACAACTGAACAAGGTTGATGACTGAACTTTTTTCTTTCTGATCCCCTCGCGCTCGCTCTAAAAACAAAAGGCTATAATTGTGCACCATTATTTTGATTGACATCAATTTAACCATAATGTTAGGAATATCTGCAATGCATGTAAATCTCAGAACCGAGTAAGAAATATTTCACTTGTTTACCAATTCAATTGTTTATCACAGCAAAGATTCAAGGAATAAAGAAAGCTGCGCCGAAAGGAGACAAGAAGAGGAAGAAAGAAGCAACCGAAGAGATTGCTAGACTAGAAGCGGAACTTGATCGGAGACATCAGGCTGAGCTAGAGGCTAACGAGGCAGCTGTACCCCTGGATGCAGCTCAGAATGTGAGAAGATACTGCAAAGCCCAAACACATAATTTTTTAATATAATAATAGAAATAATAATAAAAACGTTACTTATAAAGCGTTTACCATTTTGCCGCCCAAAAAAATTCAAAGTCGGGGTAGCGTCTTAAACACGGTAGATTTACACCCCCCCCCCCCCAAAAAAAAAAAAAAATTAAACAAAATTGATTTATGCCCCTCCACCTGGCGCTATGCCTGGCAATGTCTCCCAGCTCAGTTATCGGTGTGTTGACTAACCACTCGGAAACTAGAACAACATTGTTCTTGTCCATATGGACTATGAAAAGTTAGTGCAGATTTGTTTTTCTCCATGCGTTACTTTACATACATTTGTATGCAATATAATGAAAACATTGACAAAATATGGTGGGCAGTTGGGGTAATTGAATGTGGAAATGGAAACGTAGGTTTTGATATTTACTGTATTCTGGCTAGAATGTATGTCCAAACAGTATGTAGATTATAATTTGAAGACATAGAGCAGGTGCATTGTTTCTTAAAATGACTCTCATTTTAATTAATCATCAATTTTAAGTTCATTCTGATTAAGCTGTATAATATCATCTTACTAAGATTATATATTGCATTTTCACTCACACAATTTGAAGTTAATTTATTACGTTTTAATGTTTTGTTTGTTTGTGTGTTTTTATTTTACAGGAGGTAGCAACGGAAGAAATGCTTGGAGGACTAGACATCAATGAAGAATCAGGAGAAAAACCTCAGAAGCTTTCAAAAGCACAGAAAAGAAGAGTGAGTTCAAGTCTCTGATGATTAGCCACCCTCACCCTCTTACAAAAAAAGAGCAATATTACATAACTTACCAGATTTTGATTTAGTCTTAATGAAATTAGTAAGACATACTGTAACTTGTATGATGATTATGAGGAAGTTTGGTAAAGCATAAATGAGATAAAGTATACAGTAGACCCACATGTGGAAAAGGTGATTAAAAATGATTTAATAAATTGCAGGCCAAGTATAAGAAAGACAAAAAGCACACAAAGAAAGGGAAGTATGATTGGACCAATGCATGGTGACATGTACTTTACATTGACCCATTCTGTCATTTTAAGAGAGAAAGCTGCTCATAAATGCATCGAAGCCCCCCCCCCTACTATAAAAGAATGCCTTTGATCACATTTTGTTGATTAAAATTGAAAGGCTGTTTACATGTCATGATGAGGTCATGTCTTGTTCATCTTGCTATTAGAATGAAGCTAGTGGTTGAGTGTTCATTTTTGTTTTGATACTGATAGTATGCATTAGTTTATGTTTTATTTAATTCATTATGTGTTATTTTATTCATCACAGAATAAGAAAGCTCAAGAAGAAAAGGAGAAGGTAGAAAGGATAGCCATTGCAGAGAAGGATAATGTAAACAGTGCAAGAAACATTGAGAATAAACAGTTTGCAGATATCACATCAAAGAGAAATCTACAAATAAAACAGGTGAGTATTTACAACAAGTATCTTCAAAATGTGATAGATTTCAAAATCTCAAATCATATGCCTTCTGAAATTAACATTGCTAATATAGGGTATGATGAAAACCGTCTCCCTCAAACAATTTAGACATTGTATTGATATACTTCAGTTCCGCAGAAGGGAAGGGAAGACAAGCATAAACAAAGAAGAAGATATGTAATTGTAATTACATTGTGGTGGTGGTTATTTTACCTGGCTGCTAAGAAGGCATAAATGCTTGTTAGTAAGCAACCAGACAGCAGACGGCTTTAGGTCCTCTCTGATGGACCTGGTAATGAGGATTAATGCCTTACCAAAGGGCACTAGTGCATCACCTTGGTTTCGAACCCGGGTCACCGGATTACGAGACCACTGCTCTACCAACTGAGCTATCGCGCCTCCTCTCAACGTAATTAAAATATGAAATGAAAGAGGAATTGCTGTGACCTGATGTACTGTGCAAAATACGTCTCTTTGCACGGTGTAATATTCATATTATATGTCTCTGCTATTTGATATTATACTATTATGCAAATTGAATAATTTGATGTTCTGGATACCCCCACATTTGAGATGTAAGATGGAATAAACTGCCCTGCTTCTGTAGCTGTTTCCTATTCCAATACATTGTTATTACCCTCTCCTCCTTATGATCGATCCTAGAAAACAACACATTTTCATTGGTTGTTTATTTAATTGATTTGTTTTTACCCTAGATACCATCAGATGGTCATTGTCTGTACAATGCAGTGGTTCATCAACTATCCTTACAGGGTATTGAGGTGTGTATTATTCCAAACCTGTTAAAATAATGAATTAGTGTATCGCATTAGCATTTACTGATTTATATCACACAGTATTGGTCAAGTTCATTATTAGGGGACGTTGCGTTTCTTGTCTTTGTTTTATATATGCTTTTTGCAAGTAGTCGGTCTAAGAAGACCAACTAGTCTTGGTATCATACTTGTGTCTTTTGTGTCCAGCCAATATAATCCAATTTACTCCACAAAATACTAGTATGAAGGTTGCTTAAACAGTGATTAAAAAGAAACTGATTTCCAGTTATGAAATTCTCAGTACTGTTCAAGTCTTGTAAAAGCTGTAAAGTTATTGTTAAATTAGCAAAGCCTTGCTTCATTTTGAAACATTTTGACTTTAATTTATTGCAGGAGAAAATGGAGTTGGTTAGACAGAAGGTGTCGGATCATATGAAATGCAATATCGATGAGTTCTTGTGCTTCCTGACAAAACCTGATACAGGAGACATGTTGACACCAGGCGAGTTATGTGATAGATCTCTATTTAGTACAGGCATGACTGAAACTAAGTATAGTGGTGGTTATTTTACCCGACTGCTAAGACAGCATAAATGCTTGTTAGTGAGCAACCAGAGGACCAACGGCTTTAGGTCCTCTCCGAAATACCTGGTAATCAGGAAAAATGCCTTACCAAAGGGCACTAGCGCATCGCCTTGGTTTTGAACCCGGGTCGCCGGATTACCAGACCATTGCTCTACCAACTGAGCTATTGTGCCTCCTCACTTTAAGTAGAATAGATAATAGAACCAAGTAAAATTTGACTGCGGGTATTTCTTTCACTAGATCATTAGAGAAAACTTGTCATGTTTAAAATAACCCCTTACTCATAAGATCCATTAAATTGTGATTTTCAGCAGGACTGTATCAATTTGTTCATTCCTGAATCTATATACATCAATTCTTATGTTCAACCTATCCCAACTGCTTCTGAACAGTTTATTTCACAAAGAAATGATAATCTCAAGACCAGCAGGGTCCCGTCTTACAAAGAGTTGCAATTGATCCAAATCAATCGCAAGTCCTCCAATCAATCGCAAGTTTGCAGTCTCCTATCTCTTATGTACATAGTTGCGATTGATATCAACTCTTTGTAAGACGAGGCCCAGTACTCAACTTTATCTGTAACTGCCAAAGATCTATTTTTGTATTTTTATTATTTATTTGTTTTTACTAGATGAATATGAGAAGTATTGTGATGATGTTGCTAACACAGCTGATTGGGGTGGTCATCATGAGGTAAGTGAGATGATCTGTTCTACTGGACCCTGATTCATAAAACTTGTTGTCAATAACAAATGCTAAATGTGTATGACAACTTTGCTCTCAGCAAATCAAATGCCATGATTTCAGTAGGTTTTAACAGTTTTTGTAACTTGTTATTGGAACAAGTGTTATGAAAGAGGGCCCTGTACCTCACTGTTTGACTCTATTGTCTTCTTCCAGTCTGACTACCGTCCCCACTTCTTTCTCTCTCTCTCTCTCTCTCTCTCTCTCCCTCCCTCCCTCCCTCCCTCCCTCTCCCCCTCCCTCTCCCCCTCCCTCTCCCCCTCCCTCCCTCTCCCCCTCCCTCCCTCTCCCCCTCCCTCCCCCTCTCCCTCCCTCTCCCCCTCCCTCCCCCTCCCTCCCCCTCCCTCCCTCCCCCCTCTCTCTGCCATCTGTCAGTCAGTGTCTACATCTAATTTATTCTATATAACTCTCCTCTCTTCTCTTTTATATTTACTCTCCATTTTTTAAAATTTATGTTAACTCCAATTAATTGTCCAAGCCACTTGGTTATTCCATGGCCTACATTACCAAGTTAATTGGAAAATCCACATATAATGTTATATTTCTTTTCAAAAAATTGGGTTGAACCTTGCTTTACTTGGACGATTACATTGATACAGCTGTGGGGTATACTTGGAAATGGACATACTGCCTGGACTCATTTCTTATGTACTCCTCATACACTGATGTATATTAGATTAGGCATGAAGTCCATCTGTAGTTCAGTATATGACTGTTCATATAAGTATAAAACTAATAATTTATGGTTACCTACATGAATCACTGATTACATGTTTAAGAAATTGACTTCAGCAGACAATACAATCACTGTGAAAAGTACAAATGTAATGACTAGAATTGAGTCACAAGTTTAAGCGTATCACAAAATGTATGTTAAAATTAATGTCGTGAATTTCATGAATGTCCATTACAATACATTTATGTCGTATCGTGTCCGTCACCAAGTATGTACCATATATTTGTTATGAATTTACTTGAACCCAAGTGCATTATTAGGTGTTTAATTTGTACGATTTGAATTCTCTGTCAGATGAAAGCCATAACAGAGGTATACAAGAAACCCATTGAAGTACTGCAGGCAGAAGGTCCACTGCTGAAGATGGGAGAAGAGTTCAAAGGTCATCCTATTATGCTATCGTAAGTAAAATAGTGGAAATATCAAACAACCAAGGATCAATGCATCTATGCAACTTAATTATTACATCACAGGCTGATGCTGAAACCGTCTTTATACCTTTCAATACCACAACATTTGTTATATATATAGTAAAGTTTAAGGATGATACTTTGTGTTGGAAAAATATGATGTTTGAATAGTTTACTTCTTTAAAAAAAAATTGAATAAAAAATGTAACTGTAGTTAGCTGGAAAATACAGATAGTTGAGAGATTTAACTCTGGAAATCAATAAGATATTGCCTCAAAAAGATTTTTGATTTGTTCTGCAGGGGAAAACTATAAAAAAGAGCTCTTGAGCATATTATATACCGGTACCTTCTTTGCTATTTAAGAGGAGTTTGATACTATGAAACGCTTTTTTGAAAGTCTTTCTCTATATGGTTGGATTCACATAAATCTACTGGGTATTCTACAATTTTGTGGGGAGATATGGGAATTTTTCATCAAAGTTGTTGTCATTTAGTTCATTAAAATGCAATCTATCTGTTAAAATTGGTTCAGTAAATAAACATACCACCATCCTTTTGACACATTCTCTTTGCTATGACCTTAAACACATATACAGGTACCACCATCATGCATACGGCCTTGGAGAGCATTACAACTCAGTGATGGAGAGAGAGAAGAAGCTAGCTGAAGATGAAACATAACACACAGCCATACACCTAGACTGAGTGAACTAGGCTGTCGATAATGCCATGTGAATGTATCATGCACAGCCAATGCTGCTCCGACTGTGCTTAAAGGAATCTGGTAACTTTGTCTCAGATTCTGAAACAAAATCCTGGATTTAGCTCATGCTGCAATGATAATTATAAACCTTTAGGTCAGTCAGGAACCCCATGACTTTTACAAGCCGATCGCCTGTATGATTATCAAGATATTTATGATTGGAAATCGAAACCAAATTTTGCGTTTGCTTAACAATTTTCATAACACTACAGTCTATTGGGGATGACGAGTATGGTAAAACCGGTCACTCAAAGATTTTTACTTTTTTGAGGCACTTCTTGATCATTTTGAAGCGTGAATTTTTTAGGGCTTCAATATCACACCATATCACAGACACTGATAACACATAGGGTCGTGCATCTCAGATTTAACATTGTTAAACGATGCCTTTAATAGCATACTATGAAAAGCTATACGAGGCGAGAGAAGACATATATGGTGTGAGAAATGACAGTAGCTGACAGTGACGCGCAAGACTCTGCACTTTATTTCAAGGCTATATCAACTATTGACAGATGATTATGCTGAGTGAATTAGAGCGCCTGTGATGACTATGCTATGTCTTCACTGAACTGACATTTGGAAGCTACAGGGAGATGATGCGTGTACTTGTCCAAGGACCTGTTTCACAAAGCCTTTTTTCAATGGCCACTGACAAAAATCTGCTGATAACCAATCAGAAGCAAGGATTTCACAGCTTATAACAAAAAATGTCATTTGTCACTAATGACAAGTTGTGAAATGGGGCCCTGGTCAACGAGCATAGGCAACTGTGACAAGCAGATACAAATTTCACTGATTTTGCACAATATTGTTTTAAAAAATGTTTGTATTACTAATCAGTTATGAGGGCAAGTGCTGTACAAGTGTTAAATATTATACAAATGATGCATGCGAATCAGTTCGTTACCGGTATACGATCTATCCACACTCAAGTTGAGGCTGTATGCATCCATCGTACAAAGCCCTCAGGCCAAGTACGATAGCTGCATAAACAGCTCCAGCAAATGAAAACATGCATCATTTGTTTTATACGAAACTCCAAGATTCCTGTTATTTGATGTCAAAAGAATTCATTTCAAGACTGTTTTGTGTTGTTATCGCTGACAAAATCCTTTCACTCTGGATTTGTACAGTTGTTCAGCTATTAACATACATGTTAGTTGCTTTTGTAAACATGTATTGTGTTAAAATCACTTTGGGTTTCCCCTAAAGGGCGACAGTTATTACAGAAAATAATTTGTATGTTTTCAATTTGAATCAAGTAACATCCAATATTGCAGTGAACATTGTCAAGGTACAGTTGCATGTTGCAGATACATGTATTCAATCTATAGTGATGCTGCCCATACCCAAATCAGGTTTAGGCTTTGGTGTTTGTATTGCATATTCTACCAGCTATACACCTTGGTAGAGAGAAACAATTTAGATGAAATGCTAGGCTGAAGACATTAGTGCTCATTTGATCAGGCTCAAGCCAGTAACTGTTCATCTCCAGTCAAGTAGTGTTCAACCTACTGGACTAGAACACCTGTAAATCAAGTGCATGACTACAGTGCAGGCATAATGTCCTTAATATTCCCTCAACTCCTGTATGGAATGTCATATTGAGATGGATGGTGCAATAATTTACTTTATCTGCTCAGAGCCAGAAGAGCACTAATTCTGTATATTTATGTGTATGAGTTAATATCCTTCTAGCTCTAAACAGACGACTTGTTCATGTCACATGCCACACCTTCAAAATCTTTATCTGCCTCATCACAATGAATGTGAAATTACTGTACATGTATTTTGAATCCATCAGCATATTGAACAAATGATTTTGAATTGACCCAACCCAATGAAATGACCCTGATATTAAGTCAATTGGGATCTTGCCAGTCTGTGATAAGTATTGACATCATTATTACTATCATAGCTTGGGGGAAATACTGGTAAATAAGAACCGGTATAAAGATCAATTTTATTTTGAAATTTGTTGAACTGTTTTCACAGTTTTCACAGCACAACCCTGATATTCCAAGAGAAGCTCTAGAAATGCAAGTACACTGTTCTCTGATTGTAATATGGATAGTGATGGCAATATCTATATCTGCAAATGAACCCTCCAAAATCCTTGTTTCATTCTTAAAAGTACAAGTATGTTAAATGTCCCTTTTGCAGCCAACCTCAAATTCTGTTGAACTTTGCAGGAATTATGAATATGTCATGTATGTCCTACGTTAGCAGTGTCCTCATATTCAAATTATGCACTATTGAGTGACTGACTGGCTTTTCTTCTTCTTTGGTAATAACATACATGAAAAGAGTTGTAAAGGGTACATGAGCATTTGTCTACATCAATAACCCACTTCTTGTGATGGCCAAGATTAAACTGATTGAATCTTTGGGCAGCATAAAACGTATGACCATTCGGTACAATTATCTGAAAATCAAGACTATTACTTTTGGGCTCTATAGCCCTAAAGTCGATTTGACAACTAATAGTCGTTATTTTGCCACTTGGCCTGCAAATGGGACATAGTACCTTTAAGGCGAAGTAAACAAAATCCACACAAAAAAAAATCAATTATATTCATCCCATTCCTTTAGGCTTACCATCATGTAAGATTTTACTATTGGATTCATTGTGATTATTGATTGTATAGTCATGACAATTATACTAATGATTTTTTATATTTATAGTCCCAACACATCAGTGAACATTATAATAAAAATGGACAGAAAAATTGACCATTTTGTGAATAGTCAAACAAACTGAACAGCCAATTGTATTTTGTGCTATATGGAAAAGTGTGTGTATGTATAATAATGTTCAAACTAATGTCAAACTGTCAATTGGAATTCTATTCATTCAACTTCTGTTATCAGAATAAAATGAGGAAAATAGTTCAATTTGTATATGTTGCAGTATTCATTTTGTATGTCATCTGTATTCCTCCCATGTATTCAAACAAATTTAGTTAAGGGAACTTCATGTATAGAGTACGGAAGTGATAACATCATATTTGCATATTGTCCAGGTTTCTGGTTCCAAACAAGATTCACTGCGAAACAATTTAAGTAATACCACCTGTCAAATGGACTGATTCCGAGAGTGAAAGAGTACAAGTACCTTGGAGTAACGATTGCTGCTGATCTCCGTTGGAACAAGCACTGCCAATCCATCCGGCATAAAGCAAGCCGTACTCTAGGCCTTCTTCGCAGGACTCTCTCACCCTGTACCAGGGATGTAAAGTCCAGGGCCTACACAGCCTTAGTGTGCCCCCAATTGGAGTATGCCTCGGAGGCTTGGAATCCACACAGCGTCACGGTCACAAAAATGCTAGAGCAAGTACAAAGAACAGCGGCTCGCTTTGTGTACCGTGACTTCAGATACACCACATCACCATCAGCTCTTGTGGCAGCTCTAGGTTGGGACACGCTTCACACACGTCGAATCCTCGACCAATGCACCCTTCTCTACAAGATCCATCACCGACTTGTCTCCATACCTGCACCAACTATTGTTATCCCTGCTACATACTTCGGAAGACACGACCACAACCTGAAGTATGTAATTCCTGTTGCAACTATCGACTCCTTCAAGTTCTCATACTACCCAAGAGCAATAAGGATCTGGAACCATCTGCCAGGCTCAGCAGTCAATGCAACAGGAATAACCAACTTCAAGGAGGCTGCTCTACCCTCCATCAGAATGATGCAGCCCCCTGTTGGTTCTCACATCGTATAAGCTTACTAGCTTGGTTTTTACTTGCACTGGACTTAGCATATTTTACTGTAAATTGACAAGTGCTTTGTCCACACACCATTCCAGCAATTCGTGACACTCCCTGTAGTCACTCGCCTCACCTACCATCCCAGTATAGCTTCCTGAGTGAGCTGCCAAAGGGATTACCCAACCAAGTACCAAGTAACAGGCTGGATCAGGGCAAATTCAGTGTTTGGCGCTGGTGTGATCACCACGCTATTGTTTAGCACAAAATTGCTTGGAACCAGCACACTTGGCCAGTATGATGTCACACTTAGGCGCCACGGATTTATTCAACTGGCATTCGGAATGCATGTAGAATGCATGTAGAATGTCCTATTCAGAATCTATTGTTCGTTAATCCACATTCCAGAATGTACCTAGAATGTAGCTAGAATGCGGTAATTAACGTCTTAATTGGCGCATTCTGGGTACATTCTGGAATGTCCCATGAATAGGCCATCCGAACAAAGGCGATGCTCCATGAATAGGCCATCCGAACAAAGGCGATATCGATCGGCAGCGACTACCTTCTTGATATTGCGTGCCGGAATAGTTTCGATATAGAATGAACCATAAGAATTGTTTGAAATCAACAGATATTTAATTGGTTTCGCTTCTGTCTCTCCCGCGATCGGTTGCATTTATGGACTTACTTTTATTTCTTTCCGACGGCTAACCGGTAACATCAGTGATATTTAATTGTTTTCGCTTGTAGCTCTCTCTCTCTCACCATTTATTTCTCAAGCGTCGGTGATATTGTATTTGATTTTCTTTCTTTTCTTCAGCTTATTAAAGATGGTGAAAAGAGTAGAAAAAGATTGAGAAAGAATGAAGACAGATTTATTATGACATTCCCGCCAGACCGCCACAAATATGTTCTGAGTCGGCGCTCTCAGAACAAAGGCGCGTTACAGTGTCAAATATACGCGGTGTTTTGAAACGTTGGTGTTGATTGAGATGATGCCTCATTAAAGATGGTAAAAAGAGTAGAAGAAAGATTGAGAAAGAATGAAGAAAATATTTTGCATGAAAATGCGGATGAATCTGAATGATCAAAATGAGAGGAAGAAAGAGGATGCAAGAGATGGTGGGTGTTGAAAGATCTGAGGACTAATGAAATGATACATTTAGATAAAAAGCGAGAGTGGATATTTATGGTTACCATCTTATTTTTAAACTTTTTTTATTGGCAGGGATGGGGGTCCGTTTTTGTTTTGTTTTTTGGGCCAGGGAGGAAGCAGCCTTGCCCCGTTGCCCCCCCCCCCCCCCCCTCCATGCGTCTGCGCCTGAAGAAAAGCACATGCGAATAATCTTATTTCCAAACCGAGACGCACATTATTTTGTTTGTGGTCTGTGCTTTTATGTTGCGTATAATTTGTTTGTTTAGCGCACATTATCCTACTTTACCCCCCACCCCCCTTTTTTTTTTACATCACCTACTTTATCAAACCACTCTAATTTTTTAATTCCATCTCTTAGAAATAATGTTTTTTTTTTTTTTTTTTTTTATCTTTAATTATAAATAAAACTTACTTCATATTTCTTTACGAAATTTCATAAAAATTGTAGAGGGTGTGATTATTTATTCCAAAACAAATAAAGAGAAGGTCATATATAGATCAGTAGAGAGTGGCGGGGGGGGGGGGGGAGATGAAAATTAAGTGAGAGGGGAATTGCAGAGAACGAGGGAAAGAAAGAGAATGCAAGAGATGGTGAAATCTGATTGTAGTCTTTATTATATATATTAGAAGTAAAAAGATTTCTTATTTCTTATTTCCAATCTAACTGTATTCTCTAAAAATTGAACGATGTTATCTCACGCCACATGGCATGTGGACAACAACATGACATGTGCGCAACAACGACATACATATAATGACATATTTATTATGGCATTCCCGCCACAAATATGTCGGCGCTCTCAAAACAAAGGCGCGTAACAATGTCAAATATACGCGTGTTTTAAAGTTTGGTGTTGATTGACATGACGCCTCATTTTAGATAACAAGGAGACAGTGTTGATTCGAGATA
This sequence comes from Strongylocentrotus droebachiensis, assembly GCA_035222895.1. Classification (NCBI taxonomy): domain Eukaryota; kingdom Metazoa; phylum Echinodermata; class Echinoidea; order Camarodonta; family Strongylocentrotidae; genus Strongylocentrotus; species Strongylocentrotus droebachiensis. Next base: position 6,250 of record JAVYIG010017808.1, on the reverse strand, counting down.
GAGATGGATTTATTATTATCGAGAGAGAGAGAGATTACAGGTGTAAATTGGCCGTATGCCTATCACAATCCTAAAATGTTGGATTATTTTGTAATACACAAATGTTTTTGTCATCGGAAATAATTGCTCCTCACCATGGCATTTTACCAGTCGCAACAAGGACATTCAAATAATGACAGATTTATTATGACATTCCCGCCACATGTCGGCGACCTCAGAACGGAGGCGACGTAACAATCATAAATATCGCGGTCTGTTGGAACTTGGGTGTTGATTACAACATTTCCAAGATACAGTCATCAATCCAACTTTCTACTTCATTCGTGCCTTTTCATCGTATCCACCAAAAGATCAATAGACATATCAGAATCTCGATATTTAATTGCTTTCGCTTCTCTCTCTCTCTCTCATCACTGCCCCTATATCGTTATCCTTGTTATAACTCTCGGTCTCATTGATTGTGACATTACTAAAACAAAAAAGATTGAAACGCCAATGACAATATTTTTTAATGGCATGCAAATATACACAAATAGGATACATAGAGCATTTAAAAAATGAATTTCTTGAATTGTCATATTGTTCCTCCAAAACGAACTGTTCAGTTTGAAAAAGATGTGTATATACATATCAGTTGAGTTTGAGTTTGAAAGAGGGTCTAATTTAATCTTGGTTTTATATTGGCATTTGATAATTGTGAAAATAAATTAGTTAGAATGTGTCTGCTTGTCGTTCGAATTTTCGTCGATGTTGAATACTAGTGTTGTGAAGTGAATGTTTGTCGCGCGTGAGTTTGAAAGAGGGTCTAATTTAATCTTGGTTTTATAATGGCATTTGATTATTGTCATAATAAATTAGTTAGAATGTGTCTGCTTATCTTAGTGAGTTAGTTGTAGTGAGTTTGAAAGAGGATCTAACGAGAGTAGGTAATGTTATATTTTTATTTATTAAATTCATTGATTTTCATGTTATATGAATTGATAGTTTGTCGCGCGTGAGCTTGAAAGAGAATTTTCATATTCCAACACTATGTCGGCAGAAAATTATTTCGCCGGTTAAGAAATAAAGCGACCGCACCATTTTATTGGAAATGGAAACGTAATACCAAGATATTTTGTTTCTTCAATTGGGAGACAACGCTGTTTACGCTGTTATCAACTTCAGAATATCAGAAGTTGGTAGAACGAAAGTTATACCTTGTTTAAAAGATGAAAAAAAATAGCTCTTACTCCTTCTAAAAGTGGCTCCGCGCTGTTTATATAAAATTATACTTATTCATATTACAACACTATGTCGGCAGAAATTTGACAAGGAAAACAATTTATTTTATATAAATGCCATCTTTTTCGAGCAGGAAAATACTTGTATTAGAACTCGTTCGTAGCGTCAAAATTCATTTTACCGGTTAAGAAATAAAGCGGCCGCAACTTTTTTATGGGAAAATAGAAACGTAATACCAAGATATTTTGTTTCAGAAGTTGGGAGAACGAATGTTATACCTTGTTTAAAAGATGAATAAAAATAGCTCTTACTCCTTCTAAAAGTGGCTCCGCGCTGTTTATATAAAATTATACTTATTCATATTACAACACTGTCGGCAGAAATTTGACAAGGCAAACAATTTATTTTATATAAATGCAATCTTTTTTCGAGCAGGAAAATACTTGTATTAAAACCAGCTCGTAGCGTCAAAATTCATTTTAACGGTTAAGAAATAAAGCGATCGTAACTTTTTTTTTATTGGGAAATGGAAACGTAATTCCAAGATATTTTGTTTCTTCAATTGGGAGACAACGCTGTTTACGCTGTTATCAACTTCAGAAAATCAGAAGATGAGAGAACGAATGTTATACCCTGTTTAAAAAGATAATTAGAAATAGTTCTTACTCCTTCTAAAAGTGAGCCGCGCTGTCGAACCTTATGAGGTATAGTCGCATTTGAAATCACGCATCTCTGATTAATCGCCAGCGTCTCGGGCATGCTTTTTCATCGCCCAATTCTCAAAAGTCGATCGATTTGCGCCTTTGTCTAGAGAACAAAGGGGCATTCCAGAATGCATTCCAGAATTCGTACAGAATGTGCGCATTCTGGAATGCCCCTTTGTTCTCTAGACAATAGGCACAGGTCGCATCGATTTTTTGGGAATGTGGCTAGAATGTGCGCATTCTGGATACATTCCAGAAAGATTACAAGGGCATTCTGAATGCATTCCGAATGCCAGTTGAATAAATCCGTGGCGCCTTAGTTACGCTCTGCCATCGTCTAGGTTATACATGCCATGTAATAACTCTTGTCTCCATCATTGTTTCCAAAAAGGTCCATGAAGCTTAAAAGTCACTCAGTAACATTGTAAAAGGATGATGGAAAAAACTGCGTAATATTTTACATTACTTATTATATACTAACCCTCTAACATGCAAAAGATCCTGAAAAAAATTCTCAAACCACAAAGATATCTATGGTTATCTTTGAAGACGTTACTGTGCGACACCCTCTAACATTAAATTCTCCCAACCATTTTTGAATTAAGGTATCGATCAGATCAGTTTTTCCCAATTTTTATCATTAATCATGGTCGGTTACCACTCAAACTTTCAGATTATCTTTAATTGTACAACTAGCATTGAAGTCACTACCTTAGCACCATTTTCTCTCATCTTTACAATGTTACCAAGTCCCTTTAAAGTACCAGGTATATCCATTTTTTTTAATAGAACAATTTGCCTCTGTAGTTCTACACAAGACATACATATCAATGCAACAAATTTCTCTCTTATTTTATTACAGAATTTATTTACAACAATATTTACAGAACGTAATTTGAATTGGCAAAAACATTATACAAATATCTTTCCTATGATACCTTCATCTTACAAGAATTGTCAATTTTACATCCAACTGGAAAGGGACCCAACATTTTCCTTAAATTAGTTCCTTCATTCAAGGTTGTTTTTCTCGATATTCATACTTTTCACAACCAAAATTTACTTTGCATCACATGCCTTTTCATGCCAAAGTGTTAATTTATACACATTCTTGATTTTACCTGATATCACAAAGATATACAAAGTTTTCAGTAGAAATTTGATGATTTATTAAAGACATTTATTAAAAACTCCTGTTCTTATGTGTAGACATCTCGCACTATACAGGCATGCTGGAACAATAGAAAGTCACAGTAAAATAGTCACACTCAACGTATGCTCTACACTTAAGATCATGCCATAATTCTTTTTGAGATTACTAAAAAGAAGAATTAAATATGAGGGAAATATCTCTGTTCTATAGACAAAAATTGCACAATGTCTACAAGAGATATCGTCAGAAGTTTTGTTGTTGAAAACAAAACAAACTTAACCAAAGGATGTCAAACATCCCCATCAGATATAAAGATTCACCCTTTTTTCAATATTAATCTTTGCTCTGCCACAACATTGATGAACATGTATGACAAAATCACAAAGAAGATTTCAAGTTTGTATGTATACCCCCTTTTTATTTTTTACCTTGATAAAAATGGTGTTCCATAAAACCATACCTTAGGAAGAAAGAAAAGGGGCTTGGTCAAAAGAAAGTGCCTACAGTAATTAAAGGTCAACTTATCTCTACCTTACTTCGCATTGAAGCAACTTTGTCCATGGCTTCATTTGGTGAATTACTACTATCAAGCTTTATTCCCTTCAAGTGGATTATTAACAAATAGGGAGTAAAAAGGAATTTATATTAGGACTGATTTATTTCCCTGGCTAAGATGTATTTTCCATGAGTGAAAAGTCTCCTCCATGCAGTTCATATTTAAAATTTGCTACGTCTGTCTGGTCAGACTAAGGATACGGTATACGGTCAAACCTGTCTATAGCAACCGCCCAAGGAAAACAAAAAAAGTGATCTTTGTAGACAGGTGGTCTTTATAGACAGGTTCCATTAGTACATGTTTCAAGAGAAACCCTTTTCAAGGGAAACAAAAAATGTGGTCTTTGTAGACAGGTGGTCACTAAAGCAGGTTTGACTGTAAATGTATGACATCAAGTTATAAGAGCTAAGAGGTGGCATGGCCTCACATATATTATCTTATCATATGGGAGGGGATGAATGTTGACATCCATTGATCCCTACTTCCTTCAGGTTGTCCTCAGATTCTGCTATTTGCAAAGAACTCTCATCTTGCTGAATCTTTCTCTCTCTCCATCTCTTTCTCCATCTCTCTCTCTCTCTCTTTCTCTCACTCTATCTCTTTTTCTCCATCTCTCTCTCTCTCCCACTCTATCTCTCTTTCTCCATCTCTCTTTTTCTCTATCCATCTCTTTCTCCATCTCTCTCTCTCTCTGTCTCTCTTGCTCTCTATATTTCTCTGTCTCTTTCTTTCTCTCTCTTCCACCGATCTCAGAACTAAGAGTCTTGAATAATCCCAAATTCTTGCAAACAAACAAACAAACGCACGCCACCCTTCCTTCCTCAGTTGATGGCTAACCCCTCAGCCTGTGCCTGTGCTTCATGACTGTGCTGCGTCTGGAGATCACTCAGTTTCTTCTTCAGTACAGACAATCCAGAGAAGACAATGTTCTCAGGCGTCAGAGCACCTATAGACTCTACATTGAAGAAGAACTTGTTGGGAACAGCATCGCCATCAAACTTGCCCTCGGCTGTTTTGGAAAAAGAAGATAAATGTACAAATGAAAACAAATAAAGATGCTTCACTGTATTGGTGAGTACAATATATGATGATTTCATGGGAATTGATGTACATAAATGTATAAAATACAAAATTTCAATCTCTTTAAATGTAATTTCAACTGATACATATACTTACATGTATTAAATCAAAATGTCTATTGGTTAAATAATTCATTTTATTAACAATTAGAGGATTTTTTTTGTTAATAATTGAATTTCCGGTAATGGATCAATTAATATGTGAATCTAACTTTAGTTTTGATTTTAATTTTTGTTTTTCATGTACTTCATAAAGTCATGTTATGATGGGATTTGCTATGTTTTGGGCCCTTGAATGATAAAAATCAGTTCATAGTAGTAATAGTTTCATTATGAACATACTCATTATACGCAGGCCACTCTGCTATAGATCTGTAGTGTACATGAACACTTATGAAATAAGAGAATTGCCCAGTTATATCTAAGTCTTAAGAGCATGTTAAATTTGGAGTAGCATTTATTTCCATGCAGGTAGATGAACAGACCATAACATAAAAAGAAGAAAAAAAATACTTACACAAAATACTAATTGATAATACTTTAACAATTCAAATTACAATTTAAAAATTATTTAAAAAATTATTATACAAAAAATGTACATGACTTACCTGTATCTTCGTCTACTTCTGAGAATTCACTCTTTGGCCATTCCTCGGGTTTAGGGTAAACTGTATGCCTCATAATGTTATCAGGGTCGTATTCAAATGCAATGGCCGCAGTGGGGACCATTTGGCATGGTCTTTACCGAAACCTTTCTTGGCATAAGCTCGTAACCTCAGCTCCTGCCCTTTCCTCAGCTTCACAATCAGGATGTCTGATGGATATGGAGAGAGAGGGTGCTACAAAATAACCACTGTATTGCTCAATGTTTTCCCTAAATGTAGAAAATGCATTGCTTGTAGGGCAAGTGAATGTTTAAAGTAGTAACTGTCTGGCAAACTCCGTTGCCCATGGGATGTAGGGCAGGTGGTATTATTTTGTCCTTCAAAACTGATTATTACAGGATAACAATATCCTTGAAGCATTGAGTAGCAAAATAAATATTCACAATATTGCCATATTTTACTATCATTGACTCCTTTATTCCTGGCCTGAAATTTACCTGTAAACGTTTTTATGTATTAAAAACAGTTTGCCATACTTTCAAGGATTTTTTGATTTTCCAACCCTTGAAGAAATTGAAGGAAGGCTCTATTCTGTCAAAATCTTTTTCATTTGTTGTAAAACTCACCATCTACTTCACCATAGTCACTCGATTCCTGATTTCTTGACGGAACCTGAACACATAAAAAATAGCAAAACAAAATGGTGACATGATCAACTTCATGGATTGGATTTAGACAGCTTGGAGATCTTCAAGGGCACTGAATATAATTAAAAGTTACCTGAAAAAATGGCTAGATACTTTTTATTAATAAAACTGTTAGTTTTGGAGCAAAGGAGAGTGAAAAAAAATGTGACAAAATCACTGATGCTGGTATTCTCCTAAAAAATCAGAAGAGTTGGAGCCTAAGTATTCTAGTACATTTTCTCTATC
>JAVYIG010017807.1:0-24168 GCA_035222895.1 Strongylocentrotus droebachiensis | reverse complement strand
GTGCCATGAAACAAGTTGTAATTTCATAATCAAAGTTTCTACTCTGTTTACGTTTTGTCAGAGCAGATACCGGTAGATTTCAATGTGCTGGCTACTGCAATTACAAGTAGAACAAAATAATTGCTGTCCTGAAATAAATTGCTCATGCCACTTTTTCAATGTTACAGTTGAACTTTAAATGGAGAAATGTATTTCCTGCATTTTAATTTTGATGCAATCTGAAGGTGTAATGATGAAACCACCATTACCATGCATATTGATGAATCTTTAACAGTATGGCATTAACACGTTGGTGTCGTATGCAATCGTGTTGCCAAGTTTGTTGGTATTATTTACCATTTGAGACATTTTCCAAGACATATTATAGATATTTTATATTATGTGCTAATTTTCTTTCATATTAATTATTGTAATATTGCTTGGTCAAACGGTCATGATTATTTCATTACTAAATTAAATGTTTTGCAGAAAAAAGCCATAAGAATGATTTCTAATTCACCACATAATGCTCATACCTTGCCAATCTTCTCCCAGTTTAATAAATCTAAACGTTTATGAAATGAATAGATTGAATATTGTAATATTTATGTTTCTGTGGTCTAGTGGCTTATTACCATCTCTAATTACATACAAATTTGTAATGTATACATATATATGTAGGAATTGTATTGTTAATAAATTTGATGTTGTCTTGATGATAAGAATTACTATTGTTCAGTGTGGCATGTTCTACTGTCAATTCTTTTTTCTCAGACACTTTGCAACTTTAGTAACTTACGTTTATTTTATGCCTCCGGAGGCACGTCTTTATTCTTGTGGAAAGGCGGAGGCATAGCCATCAACTCAAGTCCCCCTTGAACACTCAACATCCTATTGTATTATGGCTGAGAAAGATGCAATGTCTTTTATGATCCCATATATGTTTTGAACAACAAATTTGAAAAATGTTAAGCAACTGTGTGTGTTTAAACAACCTAGATGTCTAAAAGCTTTAAATAACCTTGGTTGTTTTACAGTTTAAACAATAGTCGTTAGAGTGACCGTCTTAAACAGCGTTACTTAAATTTTTTAAACAGTTTAAAATATTTGTAAAAATATTTGTTACTGTAGTTCTGCTCCTTTTATCATTGTGTTCTTTATATCACAGACCCACTCCTTCATATCACAAACCCGACCTCTCGTTCTGCTCCTACCACCTCTTGTGTATGGTCCTAATTTTGTATTTTCTTTAAAAAAACTGCTTTCTGACCGCTTATTCCATAAACCTTGATAAAAGCATGTTTAAAAGTTTTTTTCCCACCAAATTTTTGCTCATTTTGCAACATTCAACTACATAAACATTTACATGTAAATCAATTTCAACAACCTCAACAAAATAAAGATCACAGAAAAATATTTTGCTTGTTTTAGTGTTATTTAATTGGCATTTAGTTACACATTATAATAACAGGTAATGCATCATAAAGATTATGTGTGGAGTTTCTAGACTGAACCGATGAACGTTCTTTTTATGTACTTAACAAAGATTATGTGAGATAACTTCTCTATCAACTTAAATTTACACTGGATAAAAATCGGATTGATAAAAAATAGAATGTGCTTTACCACAGAACTAGTTTTTAATTAAAAGTTATTTTCTTTCAAAGATTGGATACCAAAGTATTGTATTGTATAAATTTAACTTTTTAAAGCAATTGACCTCGGTAAACATAATTATAGCCCAGTCTGACAATATAAAATATAAAGTGGCCAATATCTAGTATTTCACAACAATAATAACAAATAAGTTAAAACCTATTTTTACTTTTTTCTTCAATTCTAAAACAAAAAACAAAAAAAGTTGATTCTTGTTGTTAAAACCTGCATTGTAAGTAATTGGCACTGAGCCGAATGATCAATGGCTGCATAAAAATTTGTATCGAAATTTCTCTTTTATGATTAAACAAAGTGTTTTGGACATCAATCCTCAACATCAAAGCTAGGGATGAGCAAAATATAAATCAAATTTCAATTTAAGGGTCCTGCTTCTGCACCATATTTTTGTATGTCCGGCTAATGTACCGAATAGAGTTCAATATATATTTACAAATATGGAGACATGTCACTCTATAATACTGTCTATCAATTATCACATTTCTCTATTGTTTGATTTAATTTATTAAGGCACATGCTGCCTTGAAACACAAATAAAAAATATTTCTTTGTAAATATTCTTAAGATCACTGCCCAAGACAATTGACCTGTCAAATTTCCCTCACTTGGCAACACGGGGCAGAAAGAAAAGGCAAAAGTTTTATTTTGTGCCTCGACACTACCATAACTGCATGCACAACTATACAGTATTATACCGTAACATTTTCTTTGGAAAGACCCATTCATTTAAAAAAAATTGTTCATAATTACAGACGTCCATAATTCTGAGTAACATTAGTATTGTGGGTAGGGTCGGCTGTCAAAGCTCAGTATGGCGGATTCAGAACTCTCAGCGACATTAGGTATATAAGCTAGTTAGAAAAGCCACTTTTCACACGTTTGGACGGCAAAGATCAACATCTCCCCATACATCTACCTACGCTGTTTTCATCATCTCTTCTTTGCAGCATAACAAAGTTTGCATGTCACCAGACAGTACATGAATATTTTATCATAGTTTGGGGAACACTGAACGTTTCGTGCATACAGTGTACCTTCATGTTTACTACAAGCGCACAAACAATGCACAATCCAAAGTGATAACTACATGTAGGTGGGTTCAACACTCACAGATAGAAACTTTAAAACTTTTTTCCCCCATGGCATTCATTGGTTTTCCTCTGGAGGCAGGATAGTTGAACATTCATTAGTCATCTTATTCCTATAAAAGATTTTGACATTCTTTATCTGTGACATTGGATCTCATTTAAACTATTATCATGTTAATTTGCAATCTAATCAAAGAGCCAGATTTGATGAAAACTGTAGTAACAAGATGTTTAGGTCACATACAACATAACACACAAGGTGTGATAGGAGATAAGGAGAAAAATGGATGCTGCCTAGCCCTATAAGTGCAGATAAGGTTACGATGGAACATAATACATGGAACATGATGGTAATTTTACTTAAAGGTACTATGTCCCATTTGCAGGCCAAAAAAATGAAAAAGTTAAATTCCAACTGCATTTGAAAGATAATACTAATTTAGAACTTCCCTACAAAAGGTGGGGCTTGAAAATGTCTTCAAGTGGGAAAATAACGACTATTAGTTGTCAAATCGACTTTAGGGCTATAGAGCCCAAAAGTAATAGTCTTGATTTTCAGACAATTGTACCGAATGGTCATACGTTTTATGCTGCGCAAAGTTTCAATCAGTTTAATCTTGGCCATCACAAGAAGTGGGTTATTGATGTAGACAAATGCTCATGTACCCTTTACAACTCTTTTCTTGTATGTTATTACCAAAGAAGAAAAAAAGCCAGTCAGTCACTCAATAGTGTCTGACAGTGAAGTCTAGCAAGTAAACGGGTTTCCTTGCATAATTTGAATATGAGGACACTGCTAACGTTTAAATTTCACAGATAGGAAATACATGACATATTCATAATTCCTGCAAAGTTCTACAGCATTTGAGGTTGGCTGCAAAAGGGACATAGTACCTTTAAAGTGAAGTTGTGCAGTCTCACCATACGCTTTCCATCACTCACAATGACTATGCATAGTGGGCGCAACAATACCTTCCCCTGGTGCCCCACTGATTGAGACACAGTACAGATGGAGCCAGCGACCACAAACGTCGCACTGCTGGTCGGTGGTTTCTCTGAATGGGCCACCAGACACTGAACCATGTCGCAGGTTTTCCGCTGGTTAGGTGGGGGCACAGCGTTGGTGGTCAGTTTGACATTAACTCCATGTTTCTGGCATATTTCTCAACGTTTCGAGGATCAATCCCTCTTGTAATAACAAGAGCATTCTGCAGCAAAATAAATTGAAAAAAACAAGAAGAAAAAATAGGTGAAATTTGAAAAGAAAAGAAAAGAAAAAATTTTAATCATGAAGCACATGGGAACTTTGGGTCTATTGAAATTACCATATTATATCAGGCATCTCATATCTAAAATACAAAAATAGTGACATAATTAATAAGAATTTGGGACAGCAAAAGAATCTTCTTATATCAGGTACCTCGGTATATCAGAGCTCTTTATAACAAGGTTCCACTGTACTAAATTGCAAAATAGCTAGCAGTGCCTATTTGGCAACTAGAAAGTGGATCTAGGCCTTTATGCATTTCCTCATCTCAACCAATGGGAACTGTCACTGAAGCCCCCCATGGGGGGTGGGGGGGGGGGGGGTTATGTCCTCAATGGAACATCTTAAGACCACATCTCCTAATTAATCTGTAAACAGCATGAAACAATCCATAGAATTAAACTGATGGGTTAATCTTACCAACATGACAAATGCCCCACAGGAATGTCCATCTTCTTGCCTGGCAGACTGGAGCTTGCCAACCTTCCATGACGTTCCAGCTAGCTAGGTCTCCAATTTTCTCTGATCTGCATGCCATGTAGACTCTTGAATAAATTTTGAAATTACAAAACAACATCATAATAGTTCATAGCATAATCCTTGATTTGAAACTTACAATATGTGCATTCAATAAACATATTAACATTAAAATTAAATTAATTATCATGAAGGGCAAACAAATATTATTGCCCAGGTAACAAATACTCTTTAAATACCCTACTAATTGATATATAATTATGTCACGCACGTGTCGCGTATTCCCATATTCATATTTCTGTGTACAGTGCTTTACCAAGACTGGGTCAAATTTATTATGATTTTGATCACTCCAAAACCTTGCAGTACACGTACACCAATACTACATGATCAACTTTTTCCGATCCATTCCACACCTTTTCGTTCACAATGCAATCGCATGACCAGAACTCAACTTTATCTTTAACCTGTAATTCTTTGTTCATAATTTTATTGTATGAGACCAAATGTTGGATTAGGATAAGGAATTTTAAACACTTGAAAGTTAATAATTGTAAGGTGTGTGACCCAATTTTCCACTTGATGCTTTCTATTCTACATGAAGGAGCATCATAAAATAGTCTTCTAAAATTTGAGTGAAATTACTCCACTGGTTCTAATGTTAGAAGCAAAAGGTTCCTTAAATTATCCCCATAAAACAGAACACAAATTTACAGTGTGGTGGGGGGGGGGCGGCCGGGATGGGGTCAATTCACTACTTTATTGCCAATACCTTCAAAAGGAAACATCTCTCAGGGGTAACATTTTGTATGATGGGTAATGAGAAAAATATTGGGTCACACACCTTTAAGCAACAAATCCGCAGGACTAGCACAGAGTATCCAAATTGAACGAGTTCCTTTATTAAAAGTATTTTTAAAACTAGTTTCAATTTAGTAATTTTGATTGTCAATTTTTTGCCCTGCTGCGGGCTGTCAACATTTTATTTTTGCACATTATAAAAAAATCACTGTGCTAGTTTCAATCCCTTTATACAGAAATCAGTAGGAACTTGAAAAACAAGTAGAGATTTACCTTCAACTAAATTTGCCCATCACCCTTTTTGTTTTGAAGGGTGAACAATTGTTATTTCAAGATTCTTATTGATTCCTGCATTGTATGAATGGTTATGAGACTATTTGTATCCGGGACCTTCTGTGACCGAGCACAGAAAAGCAAATGCTTTCATCAGCTGCGAGATACAAATTTCTGTCTAATCAGGAACAAGAATTATGATCAACTGAAAAGGTTGTTAGTATATGAACGTAATATTTCAATATAACAAGGTGTTTTTTATGATCGTTGCGTCAATGATGAGGTCACTAAATACTTAGCATAATGTTAATTAAACATGAAGATGGACAATTTAAGTCAACAATGAACAAATGCTTTTATCAGCTGCAAAATACAAATTTCTGTCTAAACAGGAACAAGAATTATGATCAACTGAAAAAGTTGATAGTATGAATGTAGTTAATATCAATATAAAACTGTTTTTTAATGATTGTTGTTCCAAAGTTGGTTGATGGTGCCCCTCCAATCAATGATGAGGTCACTAAGCACTTAACATAATGTTAATTAAACATGAAGATGGAGAACTTTAGTCAACATGCAAATAAATGAACACTAAATAGAACTGCGTTTTGTGAATCGTTATTGCAAATGTCAAAGTATAACTTGACTCGGTGTTTGAGAGATGACATCAGCATAATAATTGCACTGTGATATCACATGTGTACATAATCCAAAACAACGGTCTCTCAACTGTGGGTGACACAGTACAAAGGCTGACATTGTTATTTTAAAATGTAGCATGCAACTTGATAAAAGAAAAACAATATGCATAACCACATGGTTGCTGAAATTTGTTGTCCCTTTTTACACATGAAGCATGTCAACAATTTGAAAATGTACAATTAATCTGATGATTGAGGAATGATAAAGTGTATTAAGACAGATGATGTGATTTGAATAGAAGCAGCAAAATGTGTGTCTGTATGATTATGGAGTTATTGGAGTCCGCAAACTCTAAAACTTAAATTATGCTTTTATACACTTCTGTATTCAGTTTTTCGTGGACTGCCACAAAATGGCCTGGGAGTGGGTGCCATATAGAATTCCCTCCACGTATTCCCTGCGTGTCGTAAAAGGCGACTAAAAGGGACTGCATTGGGCAGCAGCGATGCAGTGAGAGTTCAGGCGGATGATCCTATCAGGGACAACAACGTCTCTCAGAACTGGTATTCACATGGATGGTCACCACACTGCGGTGAGGAAGGCAACGGGAAACCACCTTCACTATTCTTCCCAATTTATACCATGGAAAGTCACAATTCAAAGTCAAAGAGAAACGGCGTGAAGGGAACCTCTAGAAATAGAGGTGCCTCGCTCGGTAGGCCTTCCCATGTGCGACAGGTGGGACCCTGCAATGTAAGCTATAAAGAAGATGACAAAAGCCAAGTCAATCCAGAATGTAGATTTTGAACAGCTACAGAATCGTGATGTTCGCCTCCGATATACTGTCAAATTACAAAACAGATTTGATAGTCTCACTGACCAGGGAGAGGAAGTCACTTGGGAATCAATGAGGGACATTCTAGTGGAAACAGCTGAAGAGACATTACCTAAAAAGGAAAAGAAAAGTAAACAGAGATGGATGACGGAGGAGATTTGAGCAAATATGAGTGAAAGGCAGAAGATCAAGGACAGAGATGGAAGTGAGTCAATACAGAGAGTTGGACAGAGAAATTCACAACCACTGCACAAAAGCTAAAGAGGAATGGCTGAACAAACAGTGCGCCGAGATAGAGAGAAGTTTTAATGCAAACGATCCCAGGGTTTTTAAGAAGGTAAATGACCTTTCAAGAAAGAAACTTCGGAGCTCCAAGTCGGGATGCATCAAGGCAAGGGATTGATCAGTACTGCTTGAAAAGGAAGAGATACTGAACAGATTGACTGAGTACATTGGCGAGCTTTTTGACGATGTAAGAAAAGAACCTCCACACTGTGCAGGATCTATTGAAGGACCTAGGATTCTGCTCTCAGAAGTGAGGTCTGCAATCAGTATGATGAAGAGGAACAAAGCTGCTGGTCCTGATGGAGTAATAATGGAGATGGTCGAAGCATTGGAGAACTATGGTGTCATGAAACTAACTGAAGTCATCAATAAGATCTATGATGATGGAAAGTTTCCAGATGACCTGTGCAAATCGATATTTATTACACTTCCCAAGAAACCTGGAGCAGTGGAATGTGGGCAACATAGAATCATCAGCCTCATATGAGCCATATCACAAAGATCATCTTGCGAGTTCTACTTCAAAGAGCAAGGAATCACCTAACTCCAGAAATCAGTAATGTGCAGTTTGGTTTTGTCAAGGATGCCGGAACTAGAAATGCTGTTTTTGTTCTGCGGTCTATAGCAGAAAGGGCTGTAGAAATGCAGAAAGACGTCTTCCTGTGTTTCATGGATTATACAAAAGCCTTCGATAAAGTAAGACACGATCAGTTATTTGAAGACTTAACCAAGATTGGACTAGACACAAAGGATATAAATTTACTGCAAAATCTGTATTGGGAGCAAACAGCATGTGTCAGGGTGGAAACAGAATTAAGTGACTACATCAACATTAAGAGGGGGGTTCGGCAAGAATGTGTCATGTCTCCAGATCTCTTCAATTATTACAGTGAGTTGATACTTAGAAACCTAGAACAGGAAAGAGGATTGAAGATAGGACATAATATCACAAACATACGGTATGCGGATGATCCTATATTAATCGCAGAATCAGAGAAGGACCTGCAGCGACTTTTGGACGTTGTCTTTAGAGAAAGTGACGAGAGGATTATCATTAAAGTACAAGAAAATGGAATGCATGGTAATTTCAAAGAAGGGAGGTATACCATGCTCTCTTAAGATCAACAACAATCAAATAAAGCAAGCCACCTCTGTTAATTACCTCGGGACTACAATTACAGATGATGCAAGAGGCGAGCAAGAAATCAAGAGAAGGATTGCACTTGCAAAATCAACTTTCTCCAAGTTAGAAAACGTCCTAAAGAATAAGAAGCTGAAGATGAAAACGAGACTCCGCGTACTCAATTGCTACGTGTATCCAGTTCTAATGTATGGGTGTGAATTAGCTTGGACCCTGACATCAGACCTAAGAAAGCGACTGGAAAGTTGTGAAGTTTGGTTCCTGAGAAGAATGCTAAGAATTTCATGGACAGAAAGAGTTTCTAGTGATGAGGTGTTGCCATGGCAGGAACAAGAGCTTCTGAATAATATAAGAGGTTGACAGCTGAGCTTCTTGAGCCATGTTATACGGAAGAATGGTATGGAAAATCTTGCACTGACTGGAAGAATAGAGGGGAGGAGGAGTAGGGGTAGAAGGAGGATTCTGTGGATGAGTAGCTTAAGGAGTGGGATTTCTGAATGTGGAATTGATCTCGGGGAGAATGAATTACTTCATAGAATATGGGATAGAGAATTGTGGCACTCCATGGTCGCCAACGTCTCAGGATATGGCACATAGAAGAAGAAGAAGAAGCCACATAACCTAAACATGAAGCTATTTATACAACTTAATTTTCATTCTATTTGTAAATTGGAAGTTTAATTCAATCCAAATTTAAAGTTCTCTTTGACAGAAATACATGATTACAAAATCGCTCCACAGAGACTTTGTTTGGTGTGTGAAGGGTATACCAACATTTTTGGTGTCCCCTTTACACGTGAAACATGATATTTGAAATCAATGTGTGACAATTTCCATGTGAACTACTGTAATT
The DNA here is from genome assembly GCA_035222895.1 of Strongylocentrotus droebachiensis. Taxonomy (NCBI): domain Eukaryota; kingdom Metazoa; phylum Echinodermata; class Echinoidea; order Camarodonta; family Strongylocentrotidae; genus Strongylocentrotus; species Strongylocentrotus droebachiensis. The sequence goes on along the minus strand of JAVYIG010017807.1, from coordinate 14,853 downwards.
TAAATAGCTTTTTTCAATGAATGAAGGATCTCTCTGCTTTTCCATCATATATTTGTTCAATACAGCCGAATATTCCCAACATTTTCATTTATTGCTTGAAATGCCATAAAATGTGTATTGGTTTTATTCATTTGCATCAAATGAATAGACATTGGCATTTTGTTTCATGAAGAAAGTGCTCACAAAGTATTAACCTGGTAAAAAATACCTCCCGATACTAGTAACGAGTGACTGATAGAGCACCAAGCCATGTACATGTAAGATGTATCATAGGGATGCCTGAAAGTAAAATCAGGATTACAATCAACATAAATCTTTTGATACAATGAAAATTACCTTGAAGTCAGGAAATCTTATAACTTCCTTTATGTCGTTTGCAGCTGGACAGCCTTGTTTGCGCGACGGTTGAACCATCTTGTACTTTCTCTTCAGAGGCAACGGGTGATCTTTCTGCAAGCATGAAATTAACATTTTTATTCTGACAATGGAAAGAGAACTTGAAGAAAAACTAGACCCAGTCAACAAATTGCAATCAATCAATGTTAAAAATTATCAGTGAATTTTTTTGAATCACTATCTCTATGGGGACCTATAATTGGCAACTCCATATACATGTATAATTAAGTTGGATTTAATTACTGTAGTCATTTTTGGACAGCTCTTACAATTATGTCTTTTGGAAGATCATGTGAGCTTTACTCGTCAGGTAGGCATGCAGGGTTATTTGGATCATAAAATGCTCTTGGAGATGGACTGAAAGAATTCCACTTTTGAAGAAAAAATGAAAATTTGAAACCAATTGAGAGTGGTCCCATTATGTATGTGATGCCACAAATCCTGGCCATTTTTTTGTTTTTATTGAGCCTTCAATTTTGTTAGCAGTTTGTAAATGCACGAATATGCTTGGGTTAGGATCCTTTACAATCACATGTGGAGGCATAATATCAATCTTCAATAAATGTTGGGAATAAATTGTGTTTTTTTAAAGACAGAACAACAACTATCTAATGCAATTTAATCACAAATATTGAAAATCAGGGAAATGAGCAGCACTTATATATATTAACTTTCACCAAAATGCAACAATTGATCCAATTGCTCCTAACTGACCTTTGACCCTAGCCATGTAGGGACCACCCCTGTTCCAAGTGAATTATCATTGATATTATTATGAGATTTATAATACATGATTACATGTGTAATAACAATTATAATAATAATAATAATAGTAACATATTTGTTGGCGCATAAGTATAGCTCAAAGCTAGACCATCAGTATCATTGATGCAAATATAAAGCTCATGAGATTTTATCCTTTTTCTATCTTTTGTGACCTTTTCAGCACCTCTTTTTGCCTCTCCTTTTACCTTTTCTCTGGTAATTCTGAATGTCTATCTTTACTTATGTAATCCTTTGTTTTCAACCGTCTTTAACCTTTATCTATCTTTTCGTGTTTTCCTTTGCTTTTAAACATGAGTTAATCTATTCTTCTAGTATTTCCAAAGTTTTTCAGGTTCAGGTATCAACAGATAATTGTTAAAAGCTTGTCACACCAGCAGTCCCAGTAAGGAGAGCCCCAACATATGTGAATCAAATTGGTTAGCTGCTGCTCATATGTTATGATTTGTGAATCACTAATCTATTCAAATAAAGAGTAACTATACATAATTATCTAACACATGTACCATAAAGCAATTTGTGGAACATACAAGGTGACAGTATGGAAGTGTACAGAGAAAGGCAACATTGCATGACACAAAAGCCAACTAGATATAATAGTAAGCTTGACCATCCTAGAATAAAAATAAATAACAAATTAAGAAATAAACATCACCAGGTCATTCTCCCCGACTGTTATCTGACAGTTTAAGGAAGCACTCCAGCCAGCTCAAATCAAAAGTGCTGTAATAAACCAGTTGATTCACCTATACATGTACATGTGTATTTACGCTAGCCAAATACTGCCCCTGCCAGATATATGATACATTTGTCCATCCCACCCTAAAAGGTAATGGAAGTTTAAAAACTCTGAAATTATTAAGCTCTAGACACCGTCAATCTTGATCTTCAACAGTTAGGAAGGTTGTTTCATAATCATAATGCAGAGTGAAAGAAACTTTGGTCAAGTGTAGCTATTCTAGCTTGGGTATTTCTACGTATTGTAAACATCATTATGAGCAATGCTTGAAGGTCTTCAGGATACCGGTAGTTTGTATTTTGTAGAAAACTTCAGGTCTATGTTTAAGACTAGTGAAGGCAGTGACTTTGTTCACTCCAATGGTTCTGAGAACCTTCCATTGGAATGAGTTAAGTTGGGCCAGGACAGATGGACAAGCGCTTATCAAAGAAAAACTGGCATATTCCACGATACATGTATTTGAATCTGAGCTTTGCTTAAGTTAGTCTTTGTTTTTATCATTCTTTCGTCTTCTCTTGTTATTATTCCATAAGTTGATGTTTGACTGTACTCCTTTCATTATTGTTTTCTTTCTAATATTCCTTGCATGTATGATAATCTTTATAATTTTCTTATGTTTTTCCCCCATCAATTTTTTAATACGCAATAAATCTCATTGAATATGCACTAAGACAGGTGGACTAATGATAATTTCAGAATCAGGACCATGCCTGAAATTCCCTTCTTGTACACCTAGAAATGGTCAAAGGACCAAATATAACCCTGCAATACACACTTTCCATGTGACAACAACTCATGTATACAATCATGCTCTACATGTACTTGACACTCACCTCCTCCAATGACTAGCTCAACAATTAGCTTGCTCCCCCTGTCAAAGAATTAGAATATAATTAAAGAAATTGAGAATCTAACTAGAAACCACTTAAAGGTACTATGTCCCATTTGCAGGCCCAAAAAATGAAAAAGTTAAATTCCAACTGCATTTGAAAGATAATACTAATTTAGAACTTCCCTAAAAAAGGTGGGGCTTGAAAATGTCTTCAAGTGGGAAAATAACGACTATTAGTTGTCAAATCGACTTTAGGGCTATAGAGCCCAAAAGTAACAGTCTTGATTTTCAGACAATTGTACCGAATGGTCATACGTTTTATGCTGCGCAAAGATTCAATCAGTTTAATCTTGGCCATCACAAGAAGTGGGTTATTGGTGTAGACAAATGCTCATGTTACCCTTTACAACTCTTTTCATGTATGTTATTACCAAAGAAGAAAAAAAGCCAGTCAGTCACTCAATAGTGTCTGACAGTGAAGTCTAGCAAGTAAACGGTTTTCCTTGCATAATTTGAATATGAGGACACTGCTAACGTTTAAATTTCACAGATAGGACATACATGACATATTCATAATTCCTGCAAAGTTCTACAGCATTTGAGGTTGGCTGCAAAAGGGACATAGTACCTTTAAGAAGCAAATCATACAGGAATTGAATAGTCATTTATACTGTCAATAACACACACAATTAAAAAAAAAAAAATGGTGAATTATTTGCCAGATTCATTGAAAAATAGTACTAACTAGAGGCCGCCGTCGAGTATATTCTTGTACTGATGTAGGTGCTGTGAACAGTGTCTCAATAAAAGGTCTACAATGAACTATGTGCAGCTAAAAAGACATCTGTAGCTTAACGGAGCTGGATCCTGAGTACCTCTCTCTTGAAGATAAAGATCAGTTCTGGTCATGCGATTGCATTGTGAAAGAAACGTGGTGGAATCGATCAGAAAAGGTTGATCATGGTGTGTACTGCAAGGTTCTGGAATCATCAAAATTATAAGAAATTTGGCCCAGTCTTGGTAAAATTACAAGCACTGTACACAGAAAGATGAATATGGGACAACGCGACACGTGCGTACCAAATATATCAATTAGTAGGCGGTTTCCCAGCAAAATTTGTATCACGTATTAGTCAAAACATATATTCTTTCACATGATTGGTAATAAGAGCTTCCGTTTCATTTCTTGAGAGGGGGGCGTTTCCAAAACTGGTCTTTACCTTTAAAGTTTAGCAGAGAGGTACAGGTGACTGCAATCGGTCATTACTATCAATCTATATTGCGATATCTCTTCTCGGCTGCCATACTTACACACGGTTAGAAAAAGGATTGCAATGTCATGAGGAAACGCCAAAAATTCAATCAAATGAGCTTCATTATCGACCTTGGACTAATTATTCTGCATCAAGTCTTTCAAGAAGATATATATTTGATCGTTTTAGTATCTTTGTGTTCATTTTATTTTTGGAGTATTTTTTAGGATGTTCTGGAAATTCGACTTGAGTTGGGCAGAATCTTAAGAATGACCAAATCATTAAAACAATTGCGAAATATTCCACAGATGAGTTTTTGGGATATGACTTAAATTGTTATTTATGTTTGTATAAAACTAGCCTAGACTAATGCTATTAATACTAATACTAAAAAAGATATAGATAATAAACTACCGGTAGTAGGGTCTATAACTATAATATATAAGTATAGTCAAGACTTAATAGACAGAAATAACCATCTGGTATGGGTCATTATTTCCCTGGGGAATACTCAGATTTGGTTTGGACGGGGTGTGCCGCTCAAGCCTTGAAACCCATACACATTATTAGGGGTCATTTTGAGGCATTTTTCAAATATTTTGGTTGTTTTTCAGGTGTTTGCATGGAAACAATTTTAACGGAAAAACTGTGCATGTCATTACGAACTCGTAGCTCGTGCACAGTTTTTCCGTTATAATCATTTTGGGGGTCCAGACAACTCGCCACAAAGACAACCCGCCCCAATACCCTGGACATCCCGCCACAATACCCTGGACAACCCGCCACAATACCCTGGACAACTCGCCACAGCCTTTTCGGACAACTCGCCACACTTTTTCCCATCATGATTTCTAGATCTAAAATGAAATGAAATTTTCATTTTTCATGATTTTCATGCTTTTCTAAACACAATCATTACAAAGAATAAAGTTGATTTCCCTTGTAACAATAATATACTTTTGATCTAGAGGTCTATAACAGCTGCATTTTTCTGTCCCAGATTTCGAGTAGACAGAATTTTTTTGTGATATACTAAGTAATTGAAAAACTTAAAAATAACATATACTTGCCGTAGGTAACAAATTAAGGGACATTTATTTGCTTAGAGTATCAACTTTAATGGTAGGATACTGGAAGCACTGGCGTACTGATAGGGGGGGGGGGGGGTGGGCAGTTGACCCGCGAAATAAAATTGGAATGTGGTTTATTTCTAGATTTTCTGGGTTAGTTTCGTCAGAGGCGGCATTCTTTGTTGGGGGGGGGGGGGGGGGGGGGGACACTGTGCCCCCACTTTTCCAGGTTCCCCTTAAGTGCCCCCTTATCCTTTGTACATGTCCTTTTCCCTTCTGATAATTTTTAATGGTAGGAATTCATGGAAGGATAGGCCTACTGGAAGCACTGGCGTACTAATGGGGGAGGGGGCAGTTGATCCGCGAAATAAAATTGAAATGTGGTTTATTTCTAGATTTTCTGGGTTAGTTTCGCACTTTTGCCCACAGTCAGAGGCGGCATTCTTGGTTGGGGGGGGGGGGGGGGGGGGCACTGTGCCTCCAATTTTTCAGGTTCCCCTTAAGTGCCCCCTTATTATTTTGTACATGTCCTTTTCCCTTCTGATAAGTGCCTACTTTTCTTTCTCAGATGTTTTAATTATAATGTTACTCATAATTACATAAAAGAACTTATCAGTCTTTCTTCATTAGATTGTCTTTAAAGGTAAAGACCAGTATTGGCAACGCCCCAATTTCAAAAAATGAAATGGAAGCTCTCATTACCAATCATGTGAAAGAATATGTTTTGACTAATACATGATGATAAAAAATTTGCCGGGAAACCGCCTACTAATTCATATATTTGGTAAATTTATTTCTCTCATGGTCTGGTGAGAGAGATAGGGTAGTCCCATATACATCTTTCTGTGTATAGTGCTTGTAACTTTACGAAGAATGGGCCAAATTTCTTATCATTTTGATGATTCCAGAACCTTGCAGATGCTAGATGCTAGATGATCGACCTTTTCTGATCGATTCCACAACGTTTCTTTCACAATGCAATCGCAATGACCATTACTGGTCTTTACCTTTAATATTCATCATGTAATTTTTCAAATGGGACCTTATACTTTTAGCTCGCTTGCTCGAAAATCGATATTCAGTCCCATCACACCAAATTGCGAAGTACGTTGCTTAAACAATATGTTGTTCCACGTAAAGAAATAAACAAATTGATGTCATTCGTGTAATGTATTCACAATCTTGACGAAGGCGTAGGCCTTTATACAAATATCTAAAAATTGTTTTTATTATTGTTGATGTGTCCCTTTGTAGGTACCCTTTTTCAGAAATCCAGCCATTCTTGCGATCATAGGCGCCAGAAGTGGGGGCAGGGGAATCGCCCTCCTCCAACAAAAAAAGTGTGTGTGTGTGGTGGGGTGGGGGGGCGGGCCAAAACAAAATTTCCACTCCCCCCCCCCCCCCAAAAAAAAAAAAAAAAAAAAAAAAAAAAATCAGCAATAAAGCAGCATAATTGATTACTATTTAGTAACCAAAAAGAACATACAAAAATAATAAAAACCTAAATTGAATCAAATTAAAATGATTATTCCATTCAAAGAAAATGAAAGTGAACTGGAATCAAAATTTCCTAAACATTCCGCATGCCCCCTAATATTCATCAATGGAGGATATTATAATAGCGATGCGCTCATATTTTTCCTGGAAATTTATTGTGAGAGGATGGGAAAGCGTGTGTGTATTTTTTATTATAGGGGTGAGAAGACATGAACACTGATGGGGGGGGGGCAGTTGCTCCCCAAATAAAAATACAAAGTGGTTTATTTCTAACTCGATACCAGTGATTTACAATTGTTCCTGAAATGACACAATTTCAGGCATTTATTCTCATTTTTTTTAATAATTATAACTTTTTATGCGTTTGTTGGAAAAATTACAATCAGGCAACCAACAAATATGCTTATTTTGAAGCCTTTATGTCAGGGCCTGCACTTTTTGAAAAGTATGTTAAAGAGAAAGAGGAAGAAAAAACGAAGTGGCCTGCTAGTTTCACAAATGATGTATCAAAATATGCTCATCTTGGCGTAATTAAATGCCTAAATCCCCTGAGCTTACAGGGGCTCCGTCCTCTGGACCCCCACTAAGGGCCCTAACCGTGGGCCCATGGATGCTCATCGGACCGTAAGTATACATACCATTATAATTAAAACATCTGAGAAAGAAAAGTAGGCACTTATCAGAAGGGAAAAGGATATGTACAAAATGATAAGGGGGCACTTTAGGGGAACCTGAAAAAGTGGAGGCACAGTGCACCCCCCCCCCCCCAACCAAGAATGCCGCCTCTGACTGAGGGCAAAAGTGCGAAACTAACCCAGAAAATCTAGAAATAAACCACATTTCAATTTTATTTCGCGGGTCAACTGCCCTTAAAAATTATCAGAAGGGGAAAAGGACATGTAAGGGGGCACTTTAGGGGAACCTGGAAAAGTGGGGGCATAGTGTCCCCCCCCCCCAACCAAGAATGCCGCCTCTGACGAAACTAACCCAGAAAAATCTAGAAATAAACCACATTCCAATTTTATTTCACGGGGTCAACTGCCACACCCCCCCCCCCCACCCCCCCCATCAGTACGCCAGTGCTTCCAGTATCCTACCATTAAACAAATTCTGGGACAGAAAAATGCAGCTGTAGATCAAAAGTATTGTTACAAGGGAAATCAACTTTATTCTTTGTAATGACTGTGTTTATAAAAGCACGAAAATCATGAAAAATGACAATTTCATTTCAATATATATTATTGTTACAATCAGGGAAATCATAATGACTGTGTTTTTAAAAGCACGAAAATCATGAAAAATGACAATTTCATTTCATTTTAGATCTAGAAATCATGATGGGAAAAAGTGTGGCGAGTTGTCCGAAAAGGCTGTGGCGAGTTGTCCAGGGTATTGTGGCGGGTTGTCCAGGGTATTGTGGCGGGATGTCCCAAGGTATTGTGGCGGGTTGTCTTGGGGCGGGTTGTCTTTGTGGCGAGTTGTCTGGGATTCTATTCTCATTTTGCCTTCGGCGTAGACTAGAATGGATGAGATTTAGATGACCTTATGCGCAGTGAGAGTTTAAACCACCGCTGCAAGATTTTTATCATGGATTTCGATTTCGACCCATAATTTCCTAAAAATGGACCATTAAACGGAATATTTCAACCAAGTTGGTAAGTGGAACCGAAGTAGATCTAGTTAAGTATATACGTATAAACCTAATTTAGGGCTATAAATGCATCGGATATGCATCCTGTGAAAGGAGTAATTCGGGGATAAGTTTTGCAAGTTTGGTGGGCTGATTTGCCCACATAACCCTACACATTTCGCGGGATGGTCTGTTTCGGTCTCTAAAGAGAGAGCCGCCGACCCTACCCCAATAAGAGGCTAACGAACGAAAGAGACGAAAAATTCGGTCTAGACCTAGATCTAGGCTACACTGACTAGCGCCGACTTTTGATAATGAATTGACTCTAGATCTAGATCTAGAGTCTACTGATTGGCATGGCTGCATCTTGATTTTTGTAATCATTATGAATTAGGTGTGTTTGATTGCAAAATAAGCTAAGTATCATGAATCAAACCCAATTTAGGATCTAGAAACAACCGAAAGCGGAAATACAACACAGAAATGCAAGTGTGGGACTTGGCTCGCTGGCGCAGTAGAACCGGGAGCTCGGCTTTTCAAACACTTAAATGCTACACTAACAGTTACAACGACTGTTGCAAAATGAATAGATATAACAAAAAAGTATTTAAAAATCACTATAGTTATTTTAAGTTTGATAAAAAACATGTCTTACCGGTCTGAAGAAATGTTGTAACCAGCACTGGAAGAGAAAAATCTCAACTCAAGCCAGGTAGATATTCGCGCTGTAGATTCGAATGACGCTCACACGACAGGCAACATGACAGCGAGCGCCCGGAGAGGGCGCGTCTAGCGAGTTGCCTATGTGGCGTCCCATGGGATTTGTGAGGATTTGTGCGCGACGTAAACAATTGCATGGGTGCGGCATTCACCGACTGTGGCCCAGGTGCTCTCTCCCCGTGCATTTGAATACAAATTTGCGCTACGGATCCTCGATTGAATGCGATAACGGAAACAAAAATCGTCTCTCTCTCTCTCTCTCCCCCCCCTCTCTCTCTCTCTCCCCCCTCTATCTCTCTCTCTATCTATCCCTCTATCTCACTCTCTCTCTCTCTCTCTCTCTCTTCCCCTTTTCTCTCTCATTTTCACCCTCTCTCTGAGGCAAAGATGGAGTTTCGAGCATGAGATCACACACCTGGTGTTGTGTGACTCAATACCAAATTACTCCAAAACCTCTAGGAGCAAAATTTCATTTTGATGGAAACAGTAATTTGAGGAAGACCCAAACCGGTGAAGGCTCTTGACTCTGATATAAGGTCCTGTGACCCTCATATGAGAGGTCCTGTGTTCAATCCTTGCTACTGATTACATTGGTTGGTTGGTTGGTTGTTATTTTTTTACCTGACTGCTAAGAAAGCATAAATGCTTGTAAGTAAGCAACCAGACGGCCGACCGGCTTTGGGTCCTCTCCGAGGGACCTGGTAATGAGGATTAATGCCTTACCAAAGGGCACTAGCGCATCGACTTGGTTTCGAACCCGGGTCACCGGATTACGAGACCACTGCTCTACCGACTGAGCTATCGCGCCTCCATTACATCCTTGAGCAAGGTGTTTTACCCACATTTGCCCCCTCTCCACCCCAGGTGTATTAAATGGGTATCTGCTGGGATATAAATAATCACAGAGCTCTCTGGAATCGTTACTTGTCATTTTTCAAAAGGTCCATGATTAAAAAAAATGCGTTTTTTTTCTTCAAAAGGTTCGTTTCAGAAGGTTTATTACTCTGAAAGTTCATGATTCCATAAATTATAAAAAGGGTTCAGAATTCAGAAAATTAAAGAGCCTTGGTAATACCCAAAATGGAATAGGGTTCTTAATTCCTCCTTGTATCCTTTTTTGGAATTAGGAGCTATCAGCATAATGAAACCTATTTAATTTTTCAGAATTATGAACCCTATGTCATTTTCAAAATAATGAACCCTATGTCATTTTCAGAACTATAAACCCCTTTTTTAATTTTTGGAATTATAAACCCCATGGTATATGTATACAAAATTTGTGTTTCCATTCTATGATCTGTCTGAAAATGAACCTTCATAGAAACAATAACCCCTTTGGGGAAGGAGGGCTTGAAAGTGGTCTGAGGAAAAAGAGCCCGCTCGAAACCAGAGTGAGCCCCAAGCTTTGATAATCACCCTTTTAAAGCACACATGTAGCAGGACCCCTTTGATTTGGACAACCCCCCCCCCCCTCCCTTAAACCATAGAAGATAGCAAAAGAACTTTGTCATAGATGGCCCTACAAAATCCGGAAGCAGAATGCAGAAGTATTAATCATTTTCATAATAAATTTCAAAAGCCAATTAACTTTTCCATTAAAATTGGCAATTTTTAATCAATCTCAGAGCACTTAGTTTACCAATGAATGTCATTACTTATGAAATTTCAGCACAATTCCCTATACATACAGTGTATTTATCATCATCACTATTTTTGTTAGCTGAAGCATTATTTGTCACAGGTATTGCTAATATACTTTTAAACACAGGATTAAAGTGAGAATTTATAAGCTTTGAAATTCATACCAAACTTAACATCCCATTTCACATATTTTCTAATACAAAAACAAACATTCAGTTCCACATTAAAAAAAAAACAGAAATCTGAAAGTTCAGCGACACCTGATAAGATTTTGACAGTTTATCTTCAGATAAAACGAATATTTAGAATACAAAAGACATATTTCCGCTCCAAATCTATTCCAAATGGTTAACTAAAGCCTGTAAATTCAGCAACATATGGCCAGATACAGCTCAATAACCGTCAGCTACAGGTATATTCAGTACATCACGATGTTTGCTCAAGCAAACCTTTTCTTTCGTTCCAAAATTCAGGTGCGACCGAGGACAACAAATTCAGGATTGCATTGCGATTAGCAGAATAATTTGAAAACGATTAGTATGTAATTTAAGCATAATAGGTATAGCGATTAGTGTATGATTACTCAACGAATGTAAGCATCATTTGGTTAATGATTTGGGTAAGCTTATGACACAGTTTGGTATTATTTGCTATACACTCAATGCTATGTAGTTGCCCTTTTTTCAGTTTGGCCGATGTAATTTGTGCTAGATATTGGAGGCTACAAATTATCAGACAAATGCTACATTATCCCTTGTTAAACAAGGATTTTGTGTTGTTCATGCAACAAGAATATTATATGTCCCCTTATGGTTATGATCTGCGATTGATCTTCTATCTCGTCACGTTACATTGACTATAATTCAAAACGTCAGTCGTACTCGTTACCCTCGTTACGGCCAAATCCAGGCCAATTCGTATCATTTGCGGAAAATTACGGCTCAGCCTACAACTAGGAATGGTCCCGTCATTCGTAATCATTCTTACGATCCAACACCAGTATTACCTATAGATAGGTTATGGAACATGGTCCCCAACACCCTGTTCAGATGTGAAAAAATATACCACTTCCGTATGATAACTCTATACTTGAATCATAATAATATAATAATAATAATAATAATATGAACGTTTATAATGCGGCGGTATCCATCATAATAGTGATGCTCATGGTGCAGTAGAAAATAGAGTAGAAAGAGTCCCAGGAACATGAACATGACTGAGTACAAACATTAAACATGAAATCATATGATACAGTATGCGACGTTGAACAAGTATGTCTTGAGTGCGGTTTTAAATTCATTGACAGATAACAGATTACGAATAGATTGTGACAGTTTTTTCAACAATCTTCAGGGCGCGACAAACCCGCTTGCCCGACGTCCCGGGGCAACCAAATTGAGCCGTCGGGCAAGTAAATCAAATTATCACTTGCCCGATTCGGGCAAGTGATACTTTTACAGTAATTTCCTAGTGTCCAAGAACTCTACCATTCACCCGTCAACTTCTTACCCGTCGTCAAAATCCAGAAGCAAAAAAGCGATCGTTCCGATTTCGAAAAAACTTCACAGACAGCTAGCCAGCTCAGCTAGCTCAGCGCGCATGCAACAGTGACACTTCAAGCCATGAATGCCGCTCCGCCTCCCACGCACTGGCCGGCCGTGAGCTAGCTAGAGACAGCTAGCGCGATCGTACCAGCTGCGAGCTTATTCGCGCTCTCTCTCTCTAGCTCTGCAGGCCGCACCGACAGGCCTTTGCAGGGCTGTCGTTTAAAGCCGGTAACCGGTAAAACTTGCCGCCTATTCACTCGTTTCTTACCGGCTATAATTCCTATAATAAACCTTGCAAAAATCACAGAAAGTAGATCTAAATCAATGCTAATCCAAAATTTCCTTAATTTCGTCCAAGATATAATCAGTGCCGCACATACACGGCCGCAGTCGACGAAAATCCCTTACAATCACGAACGCGACGTCGTCCGTACTTACCTAGACCTATCTATCTAACGTTACATCGCAGTTCTCCCCCCACAGCGCGGCGGCCAAGCCCGCCCGTCCCTACCCCATTGCGATCCCGATGTGCACGCGAGAAGACTATGCATGCACTGCACAAAATATATACACACTGATCATAACAAAACTGAAGCTAGCTCGCTGTAACCAAACTATCCGTTGCCGATTTGATATTTGAAGATCACGGAAACCGGGGCCTATACACGTGCGTGCAATGTCTAGAGACAACGTACTTTAGATTCTGAGATGCGCAAATCGGCAACAGAGTTTTGAACTCGGCTGAGTTTAGGCCGGGCACGGCCGTCCCCGGCGGATCCCCGCAGCTAGCTCGCATGATATATGCAGGCTCGCGCTCCGCGAATATTCAAAACTAACTTCCGATCGCAATCGGAAGCCAATCGGTTAATTCATTTATTTTATTTTCATTTATTTCCTTAAAAAAGTTGAATAAACAAATATACAGTGTCTTCACTTTGTCAGGAAAAACAGTGATATAACATTATAAAATGAACAGGAACTGAATTAAATTCTTAAATGTATTCAATAATTTCATGTAAAAAAAAAATAATTAAATGAGAATTCATATGGGGAGCCAAATAAAAGTCACAAGTAAAAAAAAAATCAAAATCTAGCCTCTGCTGCCCATTATTTAAATACTGTACATGTATTCAACAAATCATGATGTAGAAAGATTGAGTATGGTGCATCATCTCAGTTTAATTAAAAATTACAAAGTAATGGTACAAAGTGATAAATAATTATCAACTTAATAACTTTTCTTATGAGTTATGATTGTTCATGTAATATTAAACATGAACAATATGTGTGTTTATTACAATATATGTGTAATACAAGGTAGGAAAGATAACTACAAATTGTCTTCTTAGGTATGCACCAGATTGCACGATTTCAAGTGGAAAATCCCAAAAGGTCCCTACCGTGGGTGGGGGGACACCCCCCCTGCCACACCCTCCCCCCCCCCCCTCGGTCGCTTCGCTCCCTCGCAGTGATGGTACCTTCCTATAAAATTCAAATTACCTCCTTCAAAAATAATTAACAAGACCCCTGCTTTGCTATTCTCTGATTGCCGATTGGTTGAATCACGCCAAATATGACGTCATTATTCTAGGGAAATGAACACGTGCGAATCGGAATGGAATAAACAACAGGGATTTTCTAGTAAGTACAAAAAGTCAAATGTTTGATATTTATTCATAAAAAATAAAATGCGTTTTTTAAACCTTCAACCATCCTTTGTTGACCATTTTCTTTGACATATTAGGTTATTATTCAGTACAGTTACACTGTACATGTATGTGCATTAATTTGCTATCTAAAACACTAACTTATCATTACGAGATAATAAATGCTTTAACCTCGAGTCCTTTTTCGCTTTAAAGTTTTGGGCAAGTGGAAATATTGTTTGGGCAAGTAAATTGAAAACCCACTTGCCCGACAGGGCAAGTGGTGAAAAAAATTCTTGTAGCACCCTGATCTTTTCGTAATCTGTTATCTGTCAATGAATTTAAAACTGCACTCAAGTAATGGACCGGCATGTGAATAAGCCCCAGGAATTTCGAGCTTGTGGTACAACCAATTAAGATTAATTTGATGATCTGAGATGTCTAGAAGGATTGTATAGGTTAATTAAACTATGATTATACTGAGGGACAGAGTGGACCCATGTATGCAAATGAGTTGATTATACGATCTACCCGCACACGAGTTGAAGCTGTATGATAGGTGCATAAATAGCCTCAACACGATCGTATAGATCGTATCATGAACGTATGAAAACACGCCTTATAATTACTGATGTATGTCCATTAAAAGTTCTGTTCTTACAAGAAACTTTAGGTAACATCAGGAAGGTGACATTAAACCTAATTGAATCAGTACATCAGTTACAAGCTCCATATCCTGATGGTGCAATTTAACCTCTGTATGATAAAATCATGATTTCCAATAATTAAGACTTTTGCATTCTGGCGGCTTCTTTTTGTGCCACTCCATTTCGTTAAGCTACCCTGAATATACTTACTTATCTTTGTGTATTATGAAATACAGAAAAGGCAACACAGTTTGTTTGTTTTTGCTATAATACTGATAAAATCATCAAGAAAAGGTAGCTCTGTGCAACAAATTCCCAATAGCATACTCTCTTATACAGTCAAACCTATCTAAGTTTCCACTTCTCTATAAAGGCCACCTGTCTAGTGTCTATAGTGGCCATGAATTTTGTCTTCCTTCAAGAGAGAAATGGGTGTTTTAAAACCTGTC
>JAVYIG010017806.1:0-24170 GCA_035222895.1 Strongylocentrotus droebachiensis | reverse complement strand
TCAATATTTCAACATGTTTTTATCTCAAATTTGAATATGATAGCGCCACTGAAACGGATAAGAATAAAACAAAGATCAGAAACTTGGGTGACTAAAGATATTCTTTCCCTAATTCAAGAGAGAAATATAGTATACAAAAAATGGAGGAAAAGAGCAAAAGATGAGAAGCTCTATAAAAGATACAGAGTATTAAGAAATATGGTCCAAAGAGAGGTGAAAAAGGCTAAACTCGATTACTTACAAAACAAGATAGAAGAAAATAAACAAGATTCGAAAAAACTTTGGCAGAATCTAAAAAGCTTAGGATTGAAAAATAAGAAGCGAAAAGAACAAGAATCTGTCATTAAAATTGATGGGGAATTATGTCATGATAAGATGGCCATCGCTGATGAATTCAATTCTCATTTCACAAATGTGGCTGCCAAATTAGTAGACAAACTCCCCCCCTTCCAAAGACTTTTTCAGCGCAGACAATGATTGTATTCGTGACTTTTACGAAAGAAAAGTGTACGTGAAAACAGCTTCGAGTTATTACCAATCAGTGAACAATTTGTTTTCAAAGAGTTACGTAAGTTGAATGTATCAAAAAGTACTGGGTTAGACTTGATTCCAGCTAAATTTCTAAAAGATGGTGCGAAGGTTTTATTTAAGCCTCTAAGTTACTTAATGAACCTATCTATCTTGACGAGTACTTTTCCAGAAGATATGAAAATAGCAAAAGTGACTCCACTTTATAAAAAGAAAGATAAAACTGATGTTAGCAACTATAGACCTATTAGTGTTTTAAGCGTAGCATCAAAGATTCTAGAAAAATCGGTCTGTGTTCAAATTGAAAGATACTTCAAAGAAAATGATATAATTTATGAATTTCAATCTGGTTTTCGACATGATTATTCGACTGAAACATGTCTAATTCATTTGACTGATTATTTGAGGAGAGAAACTTCCCAAGGGCGCTTTGTTGGTATGGTGCTCCTTGATCTGCAAAAAGCTTTTGATACAGTTAATCATTGCGTCTTATTGAAGAAGTTACAACTAATGGGTTTTGATAAGGCAAGTTTAGATTGGTTCAGATCCTACTTATCTAATCGGCACCAAGTAGTGGCCATTCATGATATTCGTTCCAAACTAATGCCTATAACATGCGGTGTTCCTCAGGGAAGTATTTTAGGCCCAATTCTATTTTCAAGTTATATAAATGATATGTGTACTTGTATAAAAGACTTCAAACTATTATTGTACGCAGATGACAGCGTACTACTCTATTCAAATCCTGATCCTAAATATATTGAGGAAAAGCTCAGTGAACAGCTGTCTACGTGTGTCGATTGGATGACTGATAATAAGCTTTCTTTACACTTGGGAAAAACAGAAAGCATTTTATTTTGTTCTAAAAGTAGTTCTAAAAAGTCATTTGAATTCAAAGTGAGACACAATAATCAAGCAATCAAGAGAAAAGAGTCTGTGAAGTATTTAGGCATTGAGTTGGCTAGCGCAATTTCATTTTCATCTTTAGTAGAATCAGTTGTAAAAAAAGCAAATTCTCGTCTGAAATTTTTGTACAGATATCAAAGTTGTATGGATTTAAAAGCAAGACGTACACTCTGTTTTGCTCTTATTCAATGTTTATTTGACTATGCTAACCCTGCATGGTACAGTAACATAAACAAGTCAGATCAAAAGAAGTTGAAGATTATACAGAACAAAATGGTGAGATTTATCAACTGTTCTGGTCCAAGAACTCATGTTGGCTATAGCGAACTTTCTAAAGCTGGTTTTCTTGAAGTCGACCAAAGATCAAAACAACTCGCATTGCATCACGTGCATAAAATATATCATACTAGGTCGAATCATTATATTCGATCCAACTTCGATCTTGTTACTGACGTACATGATTATAATACAAGAAATAGACGATTCAACTTTAACTTACCGGAAAGAGTAGGTAGTATTAGAAATTCGTTTTATTACAATGCCATAAAACATTGGAATTCCCTTCCCAATGGTGTAAAAGAAATAGGAAACTATGATCATTTTAAGAGGAAATTAAAGGAATACCTAATACTTGACAGTCAGAGAAGAGAAGTGAATGACATGTTATATGATTGAAATTGTTATTCTTCTGTCGGTTCATACTTTTTCATGTTGTATATACTTATGTTTTCGTACGTTATAGAAATTCTACAAATTCATCATTATTTTCCTCTTCTTCCTTCTCCTCTTTTTCTTCTTCTCCTTCTTCTTTTTCTTCTTGTACTTAATATCATTTCTATCATCAGTTTAATGTTGTTATTATTATCTTTAATAAGTAGTTCTTTTAATTTTCTTATCTGTCTGTAAATATTACTATTTTAATTTATTAATTGTATACATGTCTGTAAGGGACCCCACTGGAAATAAGCTCTCGAGCTTTCGTGGGTTATCCTGTTCAAGCTGACTTATTTTTGATCTGTTATTATTGTATATTGTTGTATGTTGGAAGCTTGTCGAATAAAAATCAATCAATCACCTAGGGGGCCTATGGAGGGCCCCTGGATGCTAGGCTGTGCGGAGTTAAATATCTAAAACATCTGAGCTTGCGGGAGCTTTGCCTCTAGTTTGACCGTCCCACCAAGGGACCTAAGGTGGGCCCCTGGATGCTAATCTAGCTGACCGTCATTAAATGAGGGCCGGGGTAGGGGCAGGGTTAAATGATGATTTAATTTTTTTTTTAAATGGTGCTCCATACCCCCCGCCCCCCTCCCCCCCCCCCCCCCCCCCATTAACAAAAAAAATAGTGCTCTCTAACTCATCAATTTGGCAATTCTACACACTTTGAAGTGGCTACCTTCAAGGATTGTGTGACTTTGTCCTAGGGGGTGTGATCTATCTATGCATGTTGAACACAACTTGAATACTGACTATTCGGATTACCAGCGATGCTAGCCCTCGCCCAACGGCTTCGCCCCGTACCAGCCGCCGCAGCAGCCGCAATTTGTCAGCTCCAGCTCTGTCGACAGGTGCAGCAGCAAATTCATTCCGCAGTCGGCAAACGTGGATTTAAGTCTAACCCCTCAAAACACAACAGAGGACAATTCAATTTTACATCGTTTTCAACATTAGCAGAGACTGCAAAAGTGATGGCCAATCTTCAACGAGTTTTTGTTGTCGGAGTGGGCATGACGAAGGTAAATATAAGCTTTATTTTTCGTACATTTATCAAGCGTTTTTGCACGTAGTCCTGCGTGATGAAATTTCTGTTTTCATCAATTTCACTAGTTTAATTACTTATATTTAATAACTTGTTCTTATGTTCCATGAAAATTATAATAAATTCAATAGCTTATATTGAAGAAATTTTGAAAAAACGACAGTTAGATCTAGATCTACTATAGCTAGGGAGGCCAATACCAGGGTGTAAGGCTTCTTCCACACATAGGAGCATCACTATCCTGGCTGTGTAGTAAAAGCTGTGCTTTTGATTCTCAACATTTCAAACACCACTGTACAAAACTCAACTGATTTCACTCAAAATCGGTACTTTAGTGACAATTGATGACACCTAAATAGCAGTAAAATACATTTTTTTTAACTTACTAATGCTAAAAAGAATAATTTAAAAATTCAAATTGTAAGTCTAGTAGTAGTGTCAAACTATGCTTACAGCTGCATCGACATGATTGTGTAGAGTCTATGCGATATTGTGTGGTGTGTGTATTTGTGTATAGACTTCTAGGTCCCTACCTCACAGCATGTATGCAGTGCTAGAGGTCAATACGCACTAGCATTGACTCTCTATGCTTTGCTGGAGTGGCTTCTTCTACTACATGATCTACATGATGTGAGTGCATGATACATATAGTCTAGTTGTCACATACATTTGTATAGCTAGAGAAAGAGCGAGAGAGAGAAATATCCAGGTAAGTATGCGATATGCATGCATTTACTATGTAGTATCATTCTAGGGATTAAATAATGTGTTGCGTTGTAGGTGGATTTTGGAGGTCGTTCTTTTTTATTGTCATGATTGTACAGTAGATCTCTGACTGAAAATGAAATCATAAGGAATACTCATGAGGAAATTAAGTTATTGGAATACAAATCTAAGGTAAATATTAATGACTTAGATCTACCGGTAGTTCTTTCCTGCCAATTTGCATATGTACATCATTTTTCAACCTTTGGCTCGTAGTAGTCATGGTAGTCGTGTGGAGGGATGTTTTCTCACAAATTGGCTCCCTCCCTCGCCGACTGGATCCGCCCCTTTGTAGAACATTTATTGCTGCATAAAATCAATGTTCATGAAAGTTCAAATTACTTTCTGTAGGTCTACATCTGTCTACAGGGACCACCATCATAGTGTGATATGAATATTGAAATGTTTTATTGATCCTTATCTATGAAGCTGTGAACACCTCAGCTCAGTTGTGCTTGTTGAGGAAATATTCAAATATTACTTGTAGGGAATAGGAAAATAGCAAATTCCAGATGTATGACCAGAAGGTAAGCAAAGGCTAGTTTAAACAAAATTTATTTCCCCCATTTTTAAATAGATATAATCTGTAATAATTTCATAATTTGCAAAAGTAACTCAGATAATCAGACTTCTCATGTACATGTACATGTATGTCAGAGTCAGATTATATAATTTGTGTAAATGAGACTTTTGGGGGCATTTTGTAATCACTTTTCTTAATTTTCTCTTCTCTTTGAAGTTCTTCAAGCCTGGCAAAGCCGATGGAGACTTCCATGACCTAGCCAAGCAAGCTGGCCAGGCAGCCCTCAAGGATGCTGGACTCCCCTTTGATGCAGTGGAACAGGCTGTGTGCGGATATGTTTATGGGGATACTACATGCGGACAGAGGGCTGTGTATGAGATCGGTATGACAGGCATTCCCATCTACAATGTGAGTATTCTTTGACTCCCTTTGTATTTCATCTCTTATTCCAAGTTCTTAAATCGTCACCAACAAGGCCTGTGTATACATCTACTTACACACCTGGGGGGTGTTTCACAAAGATCCAAAGTTAAACTTATCTCTAAGTTGGACTTAACAATTATGGAAAGCCGTTAGCATCTTTAAAATATTTTGTAAAAGTTATTTTAAAAGGCATAAAATGTTGATTCAAACCATTCATATTTTCTATTATCAAGGAGATATCGTGTTCTTGATGTGGAATTTATGAAAAGTCTCAAATACTTGAATTTTTGCTTTTAAATATTTTTTTTTTTAAGGCTACAGTTGGCTCTCCATAATTTTTAAGTCTAACTAAGAGTTAAGTTAGACTTAGAATCTTTGTGAAACACCCCCTGGAATAGTTACCTGTCCATGAACATAGTGTGATTACTTCCACAAGGTCCTTTGTAAGTCATTCACCAATCTAGTTGGTCTGTTCTTGTAAAGGCGTGTGGGAATAATAACTGAATGCGATACCTCAGCTACAACGTCAAACTGATTCTGACCTATCAATTTTTTGTTGTCATTCAGTGTAATGTGATATAATGTTCTACATGTCTTTTAATGGTCTGGGGTCAGTTTATCAAAACTTTGATAGTCTAAGTTCTTGGACATCCCATATATAAATGCGAGTGATGTTTCAATTGGATGTCCAAGAAAGTTAGAGCTATGACCGTTTTGAGAAACAGCCCCCCCCCCCCCCCCCCCCCCACAAGGCGCCATTCTTGTTCGGTGTGCCTGTGGTATAACAAGATTGTAATTAGTATGTGTTCTTCACACTCAAAGATTCTACATGACGCACAGGTACACGTTTTTCAAACGATGAAGGAACAACATGTTTACACTTTTTGCAGAATTTTGTCAGTATGTTAATTGATTATTTTTCTGTCAGGTTAACAATGCGTGCTCTACAGGATCCACTGCGCTGTTCCTGGCCAAACAGCTGTTAGAGGGCGGCACAGCAAACTGCGTCATGGCGCTGGGTTTTGAGAAGATGCAGAGGGGCTCTCTAACCCTACAGGTACTAAAATCCTTTCATACCAACCCTTAGTATACTAGGGCAGTGTTTCAGGAAACCTCCATAAGTACAATTTCACTGACAACCCATTGAAATACCTGTATTAAATTTAAATTGCATTTCCATGGTAGGTGTACTTGTATTTATGACGGTTTCGTGAAACGGTTCCCAGGATTCAAATCCATCTTAGACGTTATAAAAAAATTATTATTATCTTACTCTTACCTTACTCTAGTCATGTGGTATTATTAAAATGTTATTACTTACTAGGTAGCGTAAAAAAACGTAGTGATACAGAAAGACGTGCAAAGAAAGCAAAGGACACGATTATCCAAAATCATAAGTTTTTCACAAAGCAGTAGAACCAAATGAATATGGAGCTGGTTAAAACATCTCCTACCTTGATTATGCTTAATATGATCTAACTCTAAGTCTTCATGTCAAACAAGAAATTGTTTATTCACTGACATGTGACATCACTAACTTCTTCATTGTGTACCGGAAGCATGTAATCTGTACCTGCCACAATTTTTTTTATGAAACTGTAGCCACATTAATCAGCATCTCTTTAATGCATGAATTTCATCATGAAACAAAAATTGTGCCTAAATATGGCCCCAATCATGAGTCATGACCTCTCACTTGATATATACATGTAATATGTTATCCTTTGATTTAATATTGTTTTTTTCTCCCTGTTTTTGTTTTTAATTGGTAGTACGAAGACCGTGCTAATCCCATGCAGAAGTTTGTTGAGGTGATGTCTGAGCTTCATGAGATTACCCCATCTCCGATGGCTGCACAGTTATTTGGCAACGCAGGAAGAGAGCACATGCAGAAATTTGGTAATTATCTCTTATCCTGCCGTAATGAATACAGCCCAGTGCCACAGGGCTAATCTCCATTGTGCCAAGCCACAAATCCCCCCTGTGCCAAGTTTATTTTGGGACAAAAATCTGATAATCTGATGGAGCGATCAATAGTGCATGCTAAGCACTCAGCACAGTACAATGAGCATGAACAATAACTGCAATTACAAATGCGAGCATGCATGCATAAAGCAGCTAAGCTGTGGCTCGCTCCTGATAGCGTGCTCGCGTGTACAAAGCACTATAACGGTAGCGTGCATGCGGCCTTATGGCAGGATATGAGTTATAACCCTTTCCCTTCCCATGATTACTGTCCTCATCCTCCCTCCAAGAAAATAAAATAATAAATAAACAAACAATTAAAATAAATAATGATAATAATGAATAAATAGAAATATAAAAAATAAAATGAATAAATTAATAAATAAATAAATCATTAAATTAATAAATTAATAAATAGATAAATGAAATAGATAAATGAAGAATCCATAAAAGAAGAGAGGAACAAAAAATTAGATGATTTTCTGCCAGATGATGTTTTTATATTGACTTTCTAGCCAGAATTTGAGTTCTTGTGCATATTTTGTCAAACAATGTCAAATTTGTTTGCATTATATTTCATAACCTAATTTGTCACAAGTGTTTGCTGATTGGCAACTAAAAACAGAAATCATATCAACTGATATTTTTCTTTTTTTGTAATCACATCTGCAAGAATCTTCAGCAGTGAAGGAGGCAGATTATTTTGAAGAAGAAGAAGAATCTGTATGTCATTGCTCTTCAGTTGTTATTTGTATGACCTGTGTGACAAAAACACTACAAAGTTATCTTGTTTGAAAGCCTTAACCTGAATTATCTTAGTTTGATAATGGGTTCAATGTCCAATCAGATATCTCATTATTGTTTACATATATTGCTTCTGAAAAGATATAGTGCTTTAAAAAAACATGTGACCCTTTTACAGGAATGTTGAAAACCTTCTTCTTTCTGTAATCTCATAGTTGAGAGTGAAAAGTTCTAACTTTCAGGGGTTACACAATAAACATGACTATCATTCAACTTGTGTAACCAGACAAATTGGTCTTTACAGCAACCTCTCAACAGTAATTGCAATTCTTGGAAATGAAAGAAATTAAATATACCTTGTCATTGCTGTGATCATTATTTGATACTTGCAAAGTGTATATAAATCTTCTTGTGAAGGAGTATTTCAGTATAAACCATTATGGTTGTGAGGTAATGTAGAGGTCACATGGTCACACTGTGGATCACATGGTTCATGGTTCAAGTCCAGCTGCAGCACTAATGTCCTTTGGCAGGACATTAATCTAAATTTGCCACTCTCCACCTAGGTGAAGTAAACGGGTGCATGTACCTGGTAGAAATCTATTCCTTGAATGCTTTGAGTACCTTAGGGCAGCTGGGCTAAAGCCAGGTTAATAAAAGTACTTTGTATGCACCTTGAGCATCCCCTGGAATAGATATATTATATATATACATGTAAATGTATCTATTATTATTATTATTATTATTATTATTATTATTATTATTTATTCTTATTAATATGAAACTATGATGTTAATTTTCTTCTTACATTATTCGTATCTGGACACCTACCCATGGACATCCATCCCCCAGATAACCACCCCTAGTCAACTACCCTCTAGGACAACTACCCCTAGGACAAATACCTCCCCCCCCCCCCCAGACAACTACCCCGTAGGACAACTACCCCCTAGGACAACTACCCCTGGACAACAACAAGGGGTAGTTGACTGGGGGTGGTTATCCGGGATTGGATGTCTAGGGGGTAGATGTCCTAGAACCGGGCGCAATATAAATAGAGCTATTATTATTATTATTATTTATTCTTATTAATATGAAACTATGATGTAGCTCTCCTCTTACACTATTAACAGGAAGCACACCAGAACACTTGGCCAAGATTGCATACAAGAACCACAAGCATTCAACCAACAACCCGTAAGTCCCATATCAAGGGGTCCAACAAGTGCTCTGGCAATAATTACTCCAGGCATTATTTCATTGAAGCTAGAAGTTTAGGATTAGACTTCCAATAGGGTTTTAAGTGAGGTTTAGGATTAAGGATAGGTATAGTTTTTTTTGGGTGGGGGCTTGAAGTAAGGCATTCAGTTTAATAGGGTGGGGACTTTAGATTTGTTCTGAGCAGATACTGGAGCACTGATATTGTGATACACAATAATTCCTTTTCAAATTTTAAAAATATGTGAAAGTTATTTTAATAAAATTATTATATTTGAGTCTAATATTCATATGATTTATAGCACCCTTTGATGTAATAGTAGATTAATAAATCAGAGAACTTTGTGCAATGTTTGAAAAATGTACAGATTCTCATGGCTTGAACAAACCACTAAATATATAAAACATGTATACAAGTTATTAAACTAAACGTTTGACAGGAAACATCAAGTATTGTAGAATTGTAGTTATGAAACTCTCCAGGTGTACAATTGTGAAATTAAGTATGATCAAAGATATCAGTCGTGCTAAACGTACAGTAAATTAAATTAAAAAGACTCGAGGCTAGTGACTAGAAAGTCCCAAAATAGGCGGAGGAGGACATTAGGATTAGATTACAGTGTAAAGATTAAAGTGTTCCAGTAGGGATTAAAAAATAAACAACCTGCATACTATTTATACTGTCCATTTCTTTTGAGATTCATTTCATTGTGATAACTATTTAAATTTGAGTGTAATCAATAATCATGATTAAGTCTTTCAGCAAATAACGATTCACTCGGAATGAAGATTTATTAGCCTAACAAGAAAAGGCAGAGCACTGTTTCTGAACCTTTCCGTTCTGCATTTGAACTCTCTCAGTCTATTGCTTCGTCGGAGACGTTGGTTTTGTGCTTCAGGCAACCAGTCTTTAAAGTTTCTTTGAAGCGATTCTGCAAATGTTAAGGATAGTTTGTCCCTTCTTTCGCTCAGTGTTGCAAGCTCAGTCTTCTGGAGGGCATGTCTGTAGCTCACATATTGGTCAGAGAGAATTATGCGAAGCGCTCTTTTCTGGATCATCTCTTTGTCGTTGCTTTGCTGCACGGTGATACCAGAGTGCCACAGAGGTACGCAATACTCCAATGTAGGTCGTATGTACGATGTATATACTGTCAACAAATCTTTCCTTGGAGCATTAAAGCGCTTCAGAGATCTGATCAAATAGAATTTCCTCGACGCTTTCTTGATGATTTCATTCACATAACTATTCCACCGGAGGTTGGCCTGGATGATAACCCCAACCCCCTGGATGATAACCCCATGTAACATTTTCCAATTCCCTTCTTTCCCCCAGTAATTCTCAATTCCAAAAGGAGTACTCCATGGATGAGATTAGAAACTCTCCCAAGGTCTATGAACCACTCACAAGATTGGAGTGCTGGTAAGATATCTTCTTTCTTTTCATTTTTCATTTTTCTTTTTTTTTTCTTTTTGGGAGGGGGGGGGGGCATCTGTCCAATTTCATATTCATATTCATACAGATCTATGTGTATCTTTACATTAACATAACAAGATTTGTTAGTGGCAAACCCAAATTTGAAGACATTTTCAGTCAGAGTCTGAAGGGACCTGAGGTATTGGGGGTAAGATGTGTTTTAAAGTTGTACTACTCTTGAATCTTCTTTTTTAAAGATCTGTCTGTGACGATGTATTTGAATTTAATGTAAATGCTGGGCATCCTATACTCAATGGATGTTCATTGTGTGTGGGTTTTTTTTATAAACAAACTTGATTTTGCACAATAATGAGAAACATATGTTATCTATACATTGTGGAATGACAGGGCAGGCTAGGAAATATAATATACACTTCTTAAAGTGCCTTGATTATGGGCATCAACAATGCGCACATACAGATATACGGCACTTTACCAACAAGCCTCCATTGCAATTGATGATTTTTTTTTAAACTTCTAATTACTAAGTATTAAGGCTGCGACAAGTACTCAAATACTCAAGTACTTGCACCGGTGACAACTACTCAAGTACGATTCCTCGTACTCGAATAGTCGGCCGCCATTTTGTTTTTGTTTTTTTGCCCGCGCCTGGCACTGTCCAGGCTAACGCTTACCGGTGCCAGGGAGAGCGCTGGCCGCCGGAATGGTACCGTGGGTAAAAATGTTTCCCAGCTCAATCACTGTCAACTCACCACTCAGAAACTGGGACCAAATGTCCGGATTTCTGTTTGGACTCAGAGGAAATGGATTAGTCTGTCATCTGTGGTTTTAAAAACAGCATTGTTTACTATTATTATTATTATTAAATCGGCGCCTTCAACTGCAACTTGGAAGTAAAATTGCGTACCTGTGTAATAGAGTACCTCATTACACTGTTATGCACAGCCTTACTAAGTATCTTTCATTCTTATCCTCAGCCCCACTTCCGACGGAGCTGCGGCGGCCATCTTGTGCACGGAAGACTTTGTGATCCAACATGGTCTGCAGGGACAAGCGGTTGAGATCATGGGCATGACCATGGCGACTGATAAACCAAACACGTTTGAAGACAAGAGCTCCATGAAACTGGTAATCCTAAACGGTTAACCCATTTCTTACTGGAATGAGGTGGCCCCTGTATTATGCCTATGGCAATGAATAAATTCAGTAGTCAAAGGGTTAATTTGGAATCCAACTCATTGTTTCTTTTTTAACCCATAGACTTCTGAATTCTCTTGTTGTCATGTAGGCTGAATACACGACTCACTTGGTTTCAGTTGGGAATGTGTATCATGTTTCGTTTGGAAATATATCTTCATGAAGTTATAATGGTTCCATGTATTTGAAAGTAGAATGGTGACTATATCCTATTTGTTTATTTTTGTTTATCTGTGTGTGTGTGTGTGTGTTTTTAAGGAAATGATAGTCCTATAAAAGATGTTTTCTTCTATGCCATATTTGTTACTTGATAGATAATGTACATATAAAATATAATTGAAAATCTGGTTTACCTTTAATAGAGATGGAAGTTATAGATTCTTATTTCCTATCCTTTAACATGGACTCCATGCCCCCTAATCTCACAGATTTACAATATTACCATTCAAATATTATTTGTAAAATATTGTGTAAATGATGTGGTAGGGAAATACAAAATTGATATGTCTTGCTTTGGAATTGCTACAGAAATATCAAGAGAAACGTATGATGGTTGCACTGCTCCTTGAGATGCCATTCTAAGTTTAGATTCCAGTAGAAAAGTATTTCCAGTACATAGCTAGACTGTCCCTTGTGCATCATGATATCCCATGGAGGTCATCGGACTGATATTGATGTGGAGGGGTAGATTTATGACACTATGCTGTAGGGAATTTCCCCTTTGGTACATACACAACCAGCAGCTGGTAGTAGAAATCACAGAAGGTTCATTTGGAATTTTTATTAGTTCAAAGGTGTAGGTGACAATTTCAACTTTAAAAAAGTGTGAATTAATCCTCTTCATATTGCTTGTGTCTTAAAATATTTCTAGAATTTTTGTGTGAAATGTCCACCTATTGACTACTTAATTGTTTACGACCCATAAGCTCAACAATGGACCATCTGGGCAGGGTTTCACGGAACTGTCATACATACTGATTCACCAACATCCAATTAAAACGAATGTATTAATTTACCACAAGTTTCAATGGGATGTCGGTTAACTTGTACTTATGACTGTTTCGTGAAACATGCCCTGATTCCCATAGGCAATGGGTTGTGGTGAATTAGCTGGGTTTTTGTTGTTGTTGTTGTTGTTTCTTTTGTGTTTTTTGTTGATGTAGTTGTCTATGTTTGTGCTGTTCATGCTGACTCATAGGACTGACTCTTCATCATGGTACATGTAGGTTCTAAAATACAAAATAATATTCTGTCCTTGCATAAACACATTATGATATAACGTCACTATGGGCTTCCAAAGAACTTTTGGAAACTATTACCCTAGCTTTAGCTCCAGTAGCCGTTATCAGCCTTTGAGAGTAGAAGGTGACAACTGTATGGAAGGGAGAGGGGAGAAAAGAGACAGAAGAAGAAAGAAAGGAGAGATCTATGAGTATAAAATTGATCTCAATAGGGCATTTATGTAATGGCACCAAATTTATGCATATTCCTTTGTGAAGCATTCGATATGATTATTTCATTCACCTGTAACAAATAAATGTATCTCATTAGTTTGAATTCAAATCGAAAGCCCCAGGACATTTATAGTTGTTGTAGTGTTGAACGAACATGTGTTGCCCTACCTAACAACATGTAATACAATGTATATGCAATTTGCATTGTGACTATTGAAATACAATTATTCATAACAGGTGAATGAAATAATTTGTATGGAGGCACTTGAGTATAAATTGGGTTACACTATGTAAATGCCTATTACTGACTGCCACATTGTTTTGTTTAGGTTGGATATGACATGACAAAGCGAGCTGCAGAAACACTGTTCAGCAAGGCTGGAGCTAGTGTGGCGGATGTTGATGTGGTGGAACTACACGACTGTTTTGCAGCCAATGAACTCATCACGTACGAAGCCCTGGGACTCTGCCCTGAAGGTAAGTCCGTGTGGGATAGTTATCCAAATGGTAGTTTTTGGATCGGTGTGATATTTACTATTCAAACGCATAAGCCCCCCCCCCCAAAAAAAAAATAAATAAATAAATAAATAAATAAATAAATAAATTAATTAAAATATATATATATAATTTAATTAAAATAAATAAATAAATTTAAAAAAAAAAAAACATACTTTAGGGTATTTAGCCAGGACCCCATTTCACAGACATTCACTTTCGCTTTCACTTTCATTCATGATTCGTCGTGTCAGTGCGATAACAGTGTACCGCGAGCGAAAGTGAATGTCTGCGAAATAAGAAGGCAGCTCGCAACATACGTCACAATTTCGATACTATCGGTTATTTTTTGGCGATCGTTTCATGCCCATGTAACGCATTTGCATTTGCATTTGGGGGGGCAGCTGATTTTCGATAAAAAAGTCGATATATCTTCATTATGTGATCATGGATTTTAATGAGACTTGTATCATTCTTCATGGTATTATTAGGTCTATATCGTCAGCTAAAAAAAATCCTGGGGTGGACTTTCCCTTTAATTTTAAGTATATACAAGTAAAAAATGTTAAGAATGGTATGTCCCAAGATCAAAACACAAATGCGGCCGGGGAAGGAGTGTGTTTGCTTGCTCTGAAACCATCCAATTTGTCTTGTATTTTCAGGTAAAGCTGGAGAGTTCATTGACAGTGGGGATAACACATATGGAGGAAAGTTTGTGGTCAACCCAAGCGGAGGTCTCATCTCTAAGGGACATCCCCTAGGAGCTACAGGTGGGCCCAAAGCAGAAATGTTATGATATTTAGGCTTTTTTTTCTCTTTCTTTCTTTTTTTTTTTTTCTGAGATGAGCTGATTTAAGCTGATTATAAATTCTGTCAATTTATTTCTTCAAGAAACATTTTGGGTAATAGTATGGATGAACTATGAAGGAAATGGTGTAATTTTGAGATACGAGTGTGTCGTAGCTGGTTTCGTAGAGGAGAGGTCTAAGGTACAATCTTAAAGGTGTCGTAGTTGAAAGGTATTCAAGCACTTGACTTGAGTTCGATCCCTGACATAGCACTAATGTCCTTTAGCAAGGCATTCATCTACATTTTCCATGACGAAAGCCTTTTTGTAAGTAATTGCCATATGCCCTCACACTGACCATATGGTAGGAATACTCCCCAGGGGGTGGAAATAGTGAACATTATGTGTGAATCAATCTGAAGACCCGCGTAATAATATTTGTAAATCGCTTAGAGACAGTATTGTGCATAAATCGCTCTATGTATCCAGATCATTATTATTATTATTAACCTTGCTTTACTTCATGCCAGTGTCCAGAGTAATATTAGGCATTTATGTAGCGCTGTCTATCTAGACAATTCTATTCCGAGGCGCACAAGAAAAATAGAAAGAATAAGAGAGTTTGGATAAGTATCATAGTGCCATATACAGGTATTGTTTCAAAATATGAGATTTCATCTTGGATTTAAAGGTCTCTAAGGAAGTTATGATTGTCAAATTAAATGATAAATTATTCCAAAGGTTCCCTGGTATAGACTTTATACAGAGTAGTTCCTACCCCCTGTCCACCCACCTCTTGAAGTTGGTATCTCTAGAGCTGCTTGAGCTTTGGACCAAAGATTAATCATTAACCAAGCCTTGATTGATCTTCATATCAACTGATAAGAACCGTATTGGTAGGCTTATCAATTACATTATACAGTCTGTTGGATCCCATACTTGGGTGTTCAGGTTTTATATCAGGGTTAGTTCCTCACCCCCTCTTGCTCTCCCTTCCCGTCCCCTTCTCCTTCCCACACTCTTCTCCCTCCCCACCTCCTGTTTCCTCACCCCCTCCCCCTTCCTCTCCCCAATCCCACTCCCTCCTTCTGTCTCTCCCCATCACACTCCCTCTCTCCATATGTATTGGTAGACATTATAGGTTAATTATTCTAAAATTGTAGGTCTAGACCTTCTCATACAAGTAAGTCTTTGCTTTAGGGACGTTTTCAAAATTTCCACCCACAATTTATTTCCTCCAGGAGGATAATTAGAGAGCTATTATAGGAACCAGTCAGGAATTACTATTAGATTATCATCTAAACTAATAGAAAGTCTTTGTCCATTTCTATTTTGAACATTTAATTATATCAGAAGAATGCACTGCTTATTTGCTCTTATGTCAAGCTTTTTCAACATCCACAAAAAAAAAATGAATGCTTAATTATTTAAAATCCCGTATTGAATAGGGCTGAACTTGCTAGCTTTTGGACACATCATAGTAATCTTTGATTGCAAACAATCACTGCTTGCACCAGACATGGGATCCAGGGCTAAAGGTTGCATTGATTAATTTTAACCTAATTAAACGAGATAAGGGATACTACCCCTGGGTGCGTGTATGATAGGGCAGCATGGTGTTCAGTAGGTAAATACATGTATACATGTAGGTAGACCTACGTGTGCTGTGCATGCCCTAATCTGTTACATATACCATCTATTGGTGAGTGCAATATTTATGACCCTTACCTTAAATTTTAGTAACTGATCGCTGCATTGTTGATATGTAAGGTTAATCATGTTATTGTTGCCCTTATTCATGTATCACTGGCATCTTCATGTAGTATGTTTGTAGAGGTTTATTTGGTATTTTATTTTAACCACCTAGTTTTTACACATAAACTGACTGAGTGCACATATGTTCGATGGCCAAGAGCATTGGAGAATTATTTGTCCAACAAGTGATTCTCAATTTTTCTGTTTCTTGCTTTCTATATACACTGCCTTTTATCTTCAATACCCTGTCTCTCTCTCTGTCCCTCTCTCCTCCTTGTATTCTGTTTCTCAATTACCTACATTTCTTCTGTATACTCTCTGTACTATATTTTACTTTGAACATTATTTTTACTCTATTATGTCTCTCTCTCTATATCTACCCACCCCCTGTCTGTCTCTCCCCATCATGCCCCACTCTATCTCTCTCTCCTCTCTGTCACACATACTCTCTCTCTCTCACTCTGTCACACATACTCTCTCTCTTTCTCTCTCTCTCTCTCTCTCTGTGACTCTAACTCTCTCTGACTCTCTCTTTCTCTCTCTCCCCCTTCAGGTCTAGCCCAGTGTGCTGAGCTTTGTTGGCAGCTTCGAGGCAAGGCAGACAAGAGACAGGTAGAGGGAGCCAAACTAGCCTTGCAGCATAACATTGGACTCGGAGGGGCAGCAGTGTGTGCATTGTACAGAATGGGTTTCCCAGAGCAAGGCAGACCAAGGTATGTTCACAAACATTAAATCGTATATGTGGAACTGAAATAAGAAAACTAACATTCAAGTACATTGATATAAGTTAGTATTTAAACAAGGAAGGACAAAAATTGGACACTTTGATTGCATAACATCTGTAGTATCTTTCATCCTTTGAATTTCTATGGTTTTGCAAAGCACAGTGTACCATTTATTTCATGACCACATAAATAAAGCAAAATGTTTCTCTGGAGAAAGTCTGGCAAATTAGGATGTTTTGTATCTTTTTGCTTAAGAAATGATGAAATCTTGTCATTTTCTCATCTTTTAACAATGACAACAAGAAAATGCTAATGATAGAATACAAAAATTATGCGCCAAAAATGTGTTTGTGATAGTGTCTGTATTAAAGGTGGATAGACAATTCTCTCATCCTCCTATTTTTATATTATGTGTTAATTGTGATTGTGATCGATTTTATACTTTTTACTACTTGTGTAGGTATAACCTTCAGGCCAACCTAACATCAGCAGAGGTGTTCAAGTGTGAAGCTGTCTTCAAAGAAATTGAGAATGCTCTCAAAGTTGTAAGCTTCTATTATTGCTACCACTTTCTCCACCACAATAGAGTGGTGAAGTGTGACGTCATCAAAAATCTAATATTAGAATTTCTCAATTTGTTCTTCATTTTCCGAAAGAGCATCAAAAATAATGTCCATATGTCAAAAACCAATTGAATATGTTAAGTATTGTCTGAGATATGACCATCTGATTAAATATACTCCCCATAGGAGCTCAGTGTTATATGCTCTGGCTCCTAACCACTAGGAGCAAGAGCATATAACACTTGAGTTCCCATAGGACATATATTTATTCAGATGGTCATATCTCAGCAAATACTTAGCAATTGGTTTTCGACATTTGGACACTATTTGTTATGCTCTTTCCGAAAATGAAGAAAAAATTGAGAAATTCTAAAAATAGATTTTTATGACGTCACAGCTTCTGTACTCTATGACTATAATCGATGCCATAGGCACTATTCCCATGTGCATTACTATCACTATCACCATCGCCATCGCATATTTCGACCGATTTTGATTTGGTTTGCTTTATATCGTAGAGCTAACTTTGGTACACTAAACTTCTACACAGAATTGTGAAATTGTTCTCCATTAATTAATTATGGTAATTTATGCAAATTTATTCCAAAAATAACAAAAATTGCTTCTTCTCCCTCATTTCTTTACCGATTTTAATTTGGTTTGCCTTTTCTGGTAGAGCTAAATTTGGAACACTAAACTTCTACACAGAATATTGAGATTTTGCTCCATTGATTATTTATGGTTTACCTGGTTTACCTGGTTGCCGCCGTCAGTTGCTGGCGATTGGCGACCACATCTGCACATCTTCTTGTTGTCTTTCTCCATTTGTTTCTATCCTGTGCTAATCTTTTGGCTTCTGTGTATTTATGGTACTTTATGCAAATTTATTCCAAAAATAATGAACAAAATCACAAAAAATGCTTTTACTCCTTCATATTTCGACCGATTATGATTTGATTTGCTTTATATCATAGAGCTAACTTTGGTACACTATACCTCTACGCAGAATTTAGAAATTTTTCTCCATTAATTAAATATGGTAATTTATTCCAAAAATAACAAAAATTGCTTCTTCTCCCTCATTTCTTGACCGATTTTGATTTGGTTTGCTTTGTCTGGTAGAGCTAAATTTGGTTTACTAAAATTCTACATAGAATTTTGAGATTTTGCTCCATTGATTAATTATGGTAATTTATTCAAATTTATTCCAAAAATAACAAAAAATGATTCTTCTCCTTCATTTCATTTTTAAAGTTTTGTGCAAAATATTAGGATGATTATTTGCAAATTTTATCCCTCAAAGAAAGTGTACCACATACAATTTACGATATTTGTTGTTGCGAGATGCGGATGAGCGCTACGTCATTGACGTTCTGGTTCCTAATTGTTATCATTAATAATGGTCCATTTCACTCAAACTTTCAGATTTTCTTTATTTGTACATCTAGCATTGAAGTTACTACCTTAGCACCAGTTTCTCTCACCTTAACAATGTTACCAAGTCCTTTTAATCAAATCATGCCTGTATGGATTCCAGTATGTGTATAATTTTAAGCATACCGTTTTAATTGAATTCCACATATTCCTAAATTGTACAGTCAAACCTGCTTTAGTGACCAACTGTCTTCAAAGACCATTTCCCTTGAAAATGGTACTATATGCACCTGTCTACAAAGACCACCTGCCTATAAAGACCACTTTTCTTGTCTCCCTTTGGTGGTCTTTATAGACAAGTTTCACTGTACATAGATAAAGATGTTTTCTGCAATTCCTTGATGCAATGTTCCTTCTCAATCCTGTTGCAGGATGGAGAGAAGATGGTAGATAAGATCAAAGGCATCTATTGTTTCGACGTCTCAGGAGGACCAGGAGGAGACAAAGCCAAATGGATCGTAGACGTCAAGAACGGAAAAGGTTCCGTGGAGAAGCTGGAGAAGGACTCTAAAAGTAAGTCCAGTCACGAATCGGTCTCATTCCATTTCTAACAAAACAAAGAACAAAGTTATACTTGCAAAGCATAAACTTTGGCAACTTTGAAATGTTCACAAGGTTCACGAGCGGTTCAGAATTGCAACAATTTCATGCAATGAACATTGAATCACAACACAATTAGAATTTCTGCAATTCACAAAAATGTCTGGAAGTGCCAATAGCTCTTGTCAGTCACAAATCGTGAAAGTTTCGTGCCACAAAAGTTTGGGTTTTACAGGAAATATATTCATGCAGATATCATCAGTTTCCCTCTGCTTCGATGGTTCATGTATGCCCTTCTTTCCCCAACTGTTAATTTTGTCTATCTATTTTTAATTTTTCCTTCAATTCATTTCTTTTATCAGTTTTTTCTTAACTTTTACAATTTGTTTTAATTTTTTTTTTGTTTTTTTTGGGGGGGGCAGTTAGATGTCACAAATTTTAGTTATTGAAATTAACCCTCTCAACAGTGAATAGAAGTTCTTCTCAGTGTGCTGGTTACAGTTTCTCTTACATTAATTGCATTTATGGTAAACCTTACATTGAACAGGGAAAGCAGACTGCACGTTCAAGATCGCGGATGCCGACTTGGTGGACCTGATGATGGGGAAACTGAACCCTCAAAATGTGAGTATCGCCTTAAAGCGACTCGGTAACATTGCCTCAGAATTTGAAACAAAATCCTGGATTTAGCTCATGCTGCAATCATAATTATAAACATTTAGGTCAGTCAGGAATCCCATGACTTTTTACAAGCTGATCGCCTGTCTGATCATCAAGATATGTAACATTGCCTCATATTCTCTGCAATCATAATTATAAACCTATAGGTCAGTCAGGAATCCCATGACCTTTACAAGCCGATCGCCTGTCTGATTATCAAGATATTTATGATTGGAAATCAAAATTTCCCTTTTCGTTTTCCTAACGGTTTTTATAACCCTACAGTCTATTGGGGAAAATGAGTATGGTAAAACCGGTCACTCAAAGTTTTTTCTTTTTGAGGCACTTCATGATAATTTTGAAGCGCAATTTTTTAGGGCTTCAATATTTAAGTAATATTGACTGCCTTCTGGGCAATACGACATATATCGCCCGAACCGAAGGTGAGGGTGATATATGACAAGTCGTATTGCCCTGAATTAGGCAGTCAATATTACTATTATTAACTCATATCGTGCCAAGAACACTGTTCTGTGCATACGCTGGCGTGCCACGCTCACATAATCAGGTTTCTGGTGACTTGCCATGCACACATTAACTCTCATTCGCTCGCGTGCCACGTACACATTTTTGTGCATAAGTACACACGCTAATTGTTTATGCCTATTGTGCGATGCAGCATTGCGTGCACGCATGAATGCTTATTGTATTTGTGTAGGGGGTTTATTAGTGTTTGATTTTGCGTGCTTCACATATACCGTTACATTGGATTTTCCTGAGAAAATTGTGATATTTTATCATCAAATTTGTCAGTTTTGATCATGGCCCCTCAGATTGTGTGCGGGAAATGAGACAACAGATTGGTTTGACAACTCACTGATAGTGCTTATTTACTTTACCAAAATTACAGATTCATGAAATGATATTGGTATCAACAGAAAGAGGGTTAAATTTCCTACAACTTTAATGTACAATTTGTTTTAATACAATTTACGGATGAGATGTTATAGTGGATCAAACATAGTAACAATTTAAACTACACGCACTTGAACCAACCCTAAATTAACTTGGCACACAGGAGATTAGTGGCTGGCACAATAGGGATTAGCACTGTGGCACTGGCTGAATTGCATGGGGGCAGCTTAAGAGTTAACCACATCAGACATCTAGAGCAAACAAGAAACTCTTACTATCTTATACTCTTAAATTATGTAGGCTACACAGGGTTTCCTAGCATTAGAAGTTGCAAAAACATTGTCAAACCAGCACTGTTCATCCAGTGTTTGACAGATTTTCGATACACTGCAAACAGTTTGCCTAGGGTGTGATTGTTACGTCACAATAGAGTTCGCGCAAAGTGCGCATTTTCTTATACACGATGCGCGATGTAAATTACAGTAGCTGATGCGTGATGTAAATTACAACTGGCTCTATATTATTGCTCACTAGTTTAACACGCATTTTGCCATTGACTTTTCAGAGCGGGCTAAAATATTTGTTCATTGGTTTACTGTATAACTATATTGACCGGCAAATTACACACAAAATCCCATTGACTTTTCTGAGCGGGCTAAAATATTGTAATTTTGTTGGCTTATCCATCAAACCTTGAGGGCAATAACATTTAAAAATTGCCCTGCTCAAATGTCTGATACGGTTAATAATACACCATATCACAGACACTGATAACACGTAGGGCCATGCATCTCAGATTTAACATTGTTAAACGATGCCTTTGATCAGTTTCACCCTGTTGGTTACTCAATCTAATAATTGTCCTGAGACCCATTTCACAAAGCCTTTTTTCAATGTCTACTTAGGATACAGGAAAATTACCTAAAAGAATATATGAAATGCCTCTACCCATCCTGAATTTGTTACAGGCCAGTATTCAAATCATTATTGGTATACAGAAGGATCTTTATTTTAAATTGACTCTAGGTTTAAATTCATAAGGATCAGGGCACGATACCCAAGACATGCTGTTAGATGCTATGGTGGAAATGTTTCATAATTATTGTTGTTTTTCGTTTTTGTATTTATGTATTTTATTGATTTTCATAATTAGAGCTAACAAAACAAATCATTCTCAAATTAAAAGTGAGAATACAACGCAAGGTTTCAAGAAAAGTGTGGTTGAAGCACGCCCTATAACAGAATTCTTTAGGGTTTAGAAGATTTGCCATAAATGAAAAAATCTAATTGATCATGGTAGTCATCTTCTGCAAATGATTTTATAATGTTTGAGGAAATTTAGTATTTATGATGGTGTATCATTTCGTTTTTGCAAATAATTTTGTAAATGAACATGTATATAATTATATTTGCTTATTTATGATTCATTGTCAGAAAATACTTATTGTTCTTTATATTATTATTGTTAATGAAAAACTGTGTACTTACATGAATGCAGAATCAAATCAAATCAAATCTATTCATGAACTAATCTCTTGTTTGATTTAACTCACTCAGGCCTTCTTCTCTGGGAAGCTCAAGATCACCGGTAACATGGGACTGGCCATGAAGCTCCAGCAGCTTAAACCAGCCGCACCAAAGGCTAAATTATAGAGATCAGGGTTCAAGACCCCCATAAGAATCAAGATCACCGTTAACATGGGACTGGCCATGAAGTTCCAGCCGCACCAAAGGCTAAATTATAGAGATCAGGGTTCAAGACCCCCATAAGAATCAAGATCACCGTTAACATGGGACTGGCCATGAAGCTCCAGCAGCTTAAACCAGCCACACCAAAGGCTAAATTATAGAGATCAGGGTTCAAGACCCCCGTAAGAATATCATTCCTTCCATCACAAGTTCAGATGACAGATGTCCATCGAGTCACATTATACTGATCTTTTATTTGTATTGTAATTTGAAGATTTACTTAGCATACTTCCTTCCATCATGAACTGTCCATTGAGGGATATGACATCTCTCCTTGTATTGAAGTTTTAAAATATACTTAATCATAGAATAATCTATACAGTGTCAGTCATCGGTGTCTCATGTAAGATGGAAATTAAAGAATCAGTTCAAGACATTGTGAAAAAATTGATAATTTCACCAATTAGATGTCCATTGAGTCACAAGACATCTTCTTTTATTGAACTTGCAACAAAATTACACCAAAATAGAGAATACGGTACTTGCACATCCTGCTGTAGATATTCCAGTGCTGTAGTCATGATTGTTTCATGTAAGATGCAAATTTGGAAGAATATATCTTTGTACAGAGAGATATGCAAACTCACTGATATCAATGTAAGCTAACTGTACCCATGCTTATTTCTATTATTTGATTTGATTGATTGACCAATGTACAAATTACCACAAAGATTCTCCTTTGTTGATTTCAAAGTGGTGTAATCTAAGAAGAGGTGTACAGATGATGAAAATTGAACAATATGACAAATTCATTTGCAATATTAAACATGTTTCTGTAGTTTTTAATGTTTCAGAAAAATATGAATATCCCTCTAGTTGCAATAATTTTGAATCATGTCTCATGTAAAGCCTCAGTCACAAATGCCATTACGAACTGCTACGAACGCCGTACAAACGATTTTTAGACAATGGAAATGCGGGAAGACAATGGAAAAACAGGGAGATTCGTACAAACCCATCGTTAGTACGAACCTTTGTGACCGTAGCTTTAGATATAACATAATTTCACCTGGTAAAGTGTCTATATCGGATGCATGTACTGATCGCAAAATGTTTCATAACTTTGCTTTGTTAACTTTTTTTCCATAGGTCAAGATATATAAATTTGCATTGCCATCATGATCAAAATAAATTTGTTTATGTACTATAGGGATGTATCTAAGTTGTGGAATTTAATTGATTTACATGAACGTGTTGATGAAGAAGCTATTCCTTGGATAATATATATTATTATAATATGCGATACTCTCTTTCAAAAATAGAATGAAATTTTAAAGTACTTCAAGCATATATGTCAATGCAGAAAGTTGGTTATGATAACACATGGTGTTAAGAATTACAATTTTTAAAGAGAATTTACAAGAAGAAAAACAACTTTCCTAATCCTCACAGGGTTAATATTATTCATCACAATTCATTATCATTGCATATTTTATCATGAAAACCTAGTATTTCATCATACTATATGCACTTGCCATTGTCTATTAATTTATGTAACATATTCATGTTGAATGTCTATTGAAATAATGTGCTTTGTATAACCATTTGTGGTACAGACCGATTTTGTACTAAGCAATGAATAAAAAATGAAAGAAATATATCTATTACATGGATGTTGAAGTCTGTCAAATTC
>JAVYIG010017805.1:0-24173 GCA_035222895.1 Strongylocentrotus droebachiensis | reverse complement strand
TATAATGTACATAAAGATTACCTGAAGGTACTAAGTATTTTCCAACATATAAATAATACACATTCTATGTGTCTGATTTAACTTATAAAAGTAAATAAAGGATGCGGAAACTACTCTTGAGAAAATAAATACTAGCCCCAAAAAGAATCTGTCAATGATGTGGTTTCTCACCACATGTTTACAAACTTCCACCCCCCCCCCCTCCCCTCCATCTGCCAGTGTTATACCGATGTCAGGTTCTGTACAGATCCAGACTCTCTGTCTTCATGATGTTGAGTGCCCCACACCAGCCTCATCACATGATGACAGCTAGTAAACAAAAGTTATATAAAGAGGAACATACATGTCGATCTAGTATATGTAAATTAATGGAGTTGAAAATCCATTTGGCAAACTAAAGTAACCTTCATATTCTAGTTTCGTTCAAGATGAGCTGGGTTTTACTCAGCATCCTGTTTGTTTTTGTTGATAAATATTTTGGATGGATGCATTTACTCTGATGAATATGCAGTAATGAAATGTACTATGGCTGTAATAATAAAAGTCAGTCCTATTCTTTTACAATGCATGCTCTGATGACAATTTTCTGCGCCCGCTACCCTGAACTAACCAAATTTTGAACTTAACCCTGCACCAAAATCTATACCTAACTGAAATGCTAAACCTAAGCTCAAGCCTATTTGCAGGTCTCATCCAAATCCTATATATATATATATGTGACTAAAAAAAAGCCCAGAGCATTTGTCAACTACGCATAGTAATACACATACATGTATATCGGAGCACCCAGTTATACATTTGCAGTCCTTGAAGAAAAACGTGTACTCTGGTAATGTACTTGTATGAATCACTGTTTGTATACATGTAGGTCCACACTGTCGCGCTTGAAGATGTTAGGTGTCCAACATCAGCCTCTTCACATTACCTAGCGGATGCTTTGTGTTCCATGCCAAACCTGACTCACCTGCAACTATATGGAAAGGAGTTCAAGGAGGAGTTCTATTCTGCACTGAATGCAAAGGCGTCAACCTTACAGGTATGTATGTGTGTTTGTACTCTGTATCCATGTCATGATGAATTCATGTACACATGCAGCAGTGGAGATGAGTTTAAGGAGTTTTTATGCCTCAGTTACGAAGTAGCCGGAGGCATTATGTTTTCGGGTTGTCCGTCCGTCCGTCTGTACGTCTGTACATACGTCTGTACGTACCTACTTCCCGTTCTTGTGATCGCGTTATCTGAAGAACCGGTTGATTGATTTCTGCCAAACTTTGGTCATGTATGTATCTTACAGAGCGGAGGAACTGAATAGATTTTGGGGTCACGAGGTCAAAGGTCAAAGGTCACAGGGCTCATTATGTATGCAAAAACAGCTCGTGATCGCGTTATCTCAAGAATCGACTGATGGATTCCTGCCAAACTTGGGTCATGTATATTACTTGCAGAGTTGATGAACTGATTAGATTTTGGGGTCACGAGGTCAAAGGTCAAAGGTCACAGGGCTTATTATGTATGCAAAAACAGCTCGTGATTGCGTTATCTCAAGAACCGATTGATGGATTGCTGCCAAACTTGGTTATGTATGTTATTTGCAGAGCCGATGAACTGATTAGATTTTGGGGTCACAAGGTCAAAGGTCAAAGGCCACAGCGCACATTATGTATGCAAACACAGCTCGTGATCGCGTTATCTCAAGAATCGATCGATGGATTCCTGCCAAAATTAGGTCATGTATGTTACTTGCAGAGCCGATGAACTTATTAGATTTTGGGGTCACGAGGTCAAAGGCCACAGCGCACATTATGTATGCAAAAACAGTTTGTGATCGCGTTATCTCAAGAGCTGATTGATGGATTCCTGCCAAAATTAGGTCATGTATGTTACTTGCAGAGCCAATGAACTGAGTAGATTCTTGGTTCATAAGGTCAAAGGTCATGGGCTCATTATGTATGCAAAAACAGCTTGTGAACGCATTCTCATTAGAACTGACAGATGGATTACTATTTAACTCAGGACATCTTGCAGAGCCAATGAACTGAGTAGATTTTAGGGTCATGAGGTCAAAGATCAAAGGGTCATATGTATATGAGAAATTGCTTGTAATCACGATATTCTGAGAACCTGTTAATGAATTACAATTGAACTTGAATTCGAAAAATTTCTTCTGTTTTGGTTTGTAAAATTTCTCTATGACGGAGGCATCATTTTCGACTGCGCGCAGTCGAATTCCATCTAGTTTTTTTTCTTTGGGGGGGGGGGGGGGGAGAGTGTTGTGTTACTAGTTACGCAATAA
Organism: Strongylocentrotus droebachiensis; assembly: GCA_035222895.1. Taxonomy (NCBI): domain Eukaryota; kingdom Metazoa; phylum Echinodermata; class Echinoidea; order Camarodonta; family Strongylocentrotidae; genus Strongylocentrotus; species Strongylocentrotus droebachiensis. The sequence continues at coordinate 21,880 of JAVYIG010017805.1, read as the reverse complement.
TACAATTTCAGTATAAACAGATCACTGAAGTACTCTAAAGACTAATAGATACAAATAGTTCAAATCAATTCATAAGGTTTGAATAATGTCATCATGAGTCAGAGAGTATACGTCAGATTGAATAGTCACTAAACAAGGATGGAGATCTTGATCACAGTGTACTTATTTTAAGCACAGATTTTGTTGTTGTTTTTTTGTTCTTTTTGTTTTGGGCATGTGCATGATCAGGGAGGATGGGGTGTCAGCATAAAGTTCTGTTGAAAATATTGACCAGTTCAATCAACATAGCTTTTTTGTATGTGTGTGCATTTGGTGGGGAGGGGTGGGGGGGGGGGGGCATATAGGAGTTGTCAACATAACAAGGATACTAAGTCTATATGCCAGAGAGAGTACTGACCTGGTATATACATGTATGTTAAAGTATGTCAGCCAGACTGGAATGGAGGGAAACTACATGAATCACTATCACCAATCATGCTCATATATTTCTTTTCAGGATTCTTTTCCTCAAATCAGTAATGGAAATTTCAGGTTCAATGGAGTTCCCCAAGCGGATTTTGATTCATTCCTGCAGTCACTCACTGACTTTAGACGGTAAGTGAACTATTAAACAAAATAAATTACAAATTAATTTTATTGCTATACAACTTACTCCTAGATCCTAATCAAATGATTGGTTAAGCACGGTCACATGTGATTCCTTTACTGTGAATATCACACGTTTTTCCATGAAAAAGCATGCTATAGTTTCTAGTACTATTTAACGACTTTTCCACAGCAGGGCATGTAGAGTTTAATATGCTTTATATACTGTGTGTGGATTAATACATGTATATCACTGTGCATTGATGCTTGTAGAGGTAAGTGCCCCTATCCCTGTGTTCGCGCTAAATTAAGCCTATTAAATTTGGATTTATTTATCAGCGATAATTACTAAGAACAATCTTGAAAATCTCTTTAAATCAAATAACAAGGATCTAGGATATTTTTTGTATAAAAAAAATGGTGGATGTTTTATTCGTTCATTACAGGATCTATCTGCTCTTGTTGAGGCCGGTTAGGCACCTATCCTATTCAGCCTGACGGCTGTGAACAATATATACAAGTGTCCCCAATAAACATATGTTTTAGTTTTCTTGGGTTGTATTCTGTGCAATATACTTTATTACGTCTGCTACATTCAAAAAGTGAAAATTATGTTAATTATCATAAATTGAGGTTGCATGGAATGGGACTAATTGTAGGTGTTGGTGCAGATTTATCTCTAAACTGTACAAATACATAGCCAGCTTTACATAGAAATTCTCGCTATCGCCAATATGCCCAAAATGCACAGATGAAGCCTCTCTGAAGTAACTTTGAGCCAATGTACATAGGTACGTCTCTGAAAGCTACATCTAGGTTCTTTATTTTTGGTGACGGCAGCAATGACAAACAAGAGAAAGATACTCCAAATCTTATCGATGTCTAGATTAAAACAATGGAAGGACCTTCTTGAAACTTCAAGAAAATGACGGGCTTAACTTTAGAATATCCCACCAGAATGGAGTATGTCCATTGGTCATCTAAAAAGCCAACGAACCCTTTAATGTAGTCACATCCTTTAAAGGGATAGTCCACCCCAGGATTTTCTTTAGCTGACGATATAGACCTAATAATACCATGAAGAATGATACAAGTCTCATTAAAATCCATGATCACATAACGAAGATATATCGACTTTTTTATCGAAAATCAGCCGCCCCCCAAATGCAAATGCGTTACATGGGCATGAAACGATCGCCAAAAAATAACCGATAGTATCGAACTTGTGACGTATGTTGCGAGCTGCCTTCTTATTTCGCAGACATTCACTTTCGCTTTCACTTTCATTCATGATTCGTCGTGTCAGTGCGATAACAGTGTACCACGAGCGAAAGTGAATGTCTGCGAAATAAGAAGGCAGCTCGCAACATACGTCACAATTTCGATACTATCGGTTATTTTTTGGCGATCGTTTCATGCCCATGTAACGCATTTGCATTTGGGGGGCGGCTGATTTTCGATAAAAAAGTCGATATATCTTCGTTATGTGATCATGGATTTTAATGAGACTTGTATCATTCTTCATGGTATTATTAGGTCTATATCGTCAGCTAAAAAAAATCCTGGGGTGGACTTTCCCTTTAATATTTCAGACAAGGTTTCACTCTTGCCAATGAACACAACCAAAGAAAGGTGACATTATTATTTCTACGCTCCTACTTGCTCTTTCCAATCACAACACCAAATATGTTAATTTTAGTATGTGTACAAATATTTTCATACGTTTTTACGTAATGATCCATTTTAAAAATCGTTGAGAATCGTGATAAATCACTGTGTGTACTGTCTGAACATAAAGTACACACACACATAATCATAATCAAAATAATGTGTGAAATAGACAGGAAGCGACTTGGACACCAAACTATCCCAGAGTGCATTTGAAATGGGGCCTGAATGTAACATACTGGTGTTTTTCATCTGGTATTTTACATACTGGTATTTTTATATTTGCTTTAACAGGAAACATTTTTTCACTAGCATAAAAGATAATTTGAATTTTAGAATACCACCTCACGCCTCTGGTGCCTAGGCCCTGTAACATTGAAATTTACCATTAATATTATCACAAATTGTTTGTACATGTATCTCCTTCAATAAATTGGAACATAATAAATAATTGCAACTTACCACTTCTTTTATGTTACAGGTAAATACAATGCTTAATGAGAAACAATTAATTGCCGCAAAACTGGATATACAACAGATTTTTACGATTGATTGGATTGGTAGTCAATTCATATGTTACAGGGCAAAGATCCTATCCCCCAAACCTATATTTCTTCTTCTTTCCTCAACATCAATTCAGGTGGGATGACATGTACATCTCAGTCAAGGAGGATAGCGTCTCGGATGAGGAGGATGGCGTCTTGGACGAGGAGGATGACCTATGATGGACATCACAGCCATTATAATACCTTCAAGAGCCACACAATGGCAGTGTACAACTATCCAGATCGCACAGCTGGATTAGGTGCTGCTCGATCGTATAGAACTATCTCCAAGACGGTTGTACGACAGGAGCTCCTGCGACAGTTGTTCCGCGTCGGTTTCCTACACTAACCAAAATTCCAACTTCAACCTCAGACCTTCCATATTACTTTAAAGATAAAGTTATTACATTTAACACTAGTAACGAAACAGCAAATCCGATGTACTGCATATCACAACATAGCAACGTTATATTCATACACATTAATTATATCATATTACATGTACCTAACCGTAAACATTATTACCTGAACTCAAAATAAAGTGCGACCATAACCCTATATATTTCATAAAGTATAGCCTGGATCATAGGATCAAATGTTGACCCTCCATGGCAACTTTTGTGACAAGCATTTTATCCCCTCATCCACAGGATTCCTTTATTAGACAATAGCATACATTCATGTAAAAATACGCAACATATACATCTAAAACCATGAAAATTCCATATTTACATCACTCGGTCAAACAAACAAAATAAGAGAATATAACTAAACAAAAATCAATCATATACCGCGTTCAAATTGTTTTATATGACAGATGATGACTTTAAACGTAAACACAATCAAAAGCATTTAATAAAATAAAAACACTTTTTCATGGATTTCTTTTCTCTTACATTTGTTTTAGCACTACATTTTTCCATTTCATGATAAAATTATATAGCTGACATAATATTGTCAAACAACGTAAACGTTTGTTCCACTGGGCTGAAAACAATTCTGTTCTTACCACCATGACAAGCAGCTGGTCAACCAGTTGTATTACTTAATATCCCAAGGTGTAACGCCTGATCATTAGCAATTCAGAAAAAAATAGCTGTGAAGGATGACTTACTGAAATCTTTTATTTTTGTCTGCACTCATAGAAGTAAGTTGCAAGAATGAAATTTGAAACTTGGGCCCTGTTTTATGAAACTTGTTATCAATAACAAGTTGCAATAACTATTATAAGCTATTGAAATTGTTGCATTTGAATGGTTGAGAACCAATTTGTCATAGAAAATGTGACACTTGTTATTGGTAGCAAGTTTTATGAAACGGGACCGAGAGTTCCTTTGAGCTAGTTTGTCTGGAAATTGGATTTCGTTACGATCGAGGGCCCTCTTGCTTCAAAAGTTGCAATGTCAAACACAACATTACTCAAAAAGTAAACACAATTACTAAATACATGACCCCAATTGGTTGAAAATGTAATTTTGATTTCAACTTTTTATGGAAGAGTCCCCAGAATGCAATATTGACTTTGAGGTTGTTTTGTAATGTGTTTGTAATTTTATTAAGTATTTAAATTATTATTATTATTTATTTATTCGGCAAAGGAAAACATTACATATCAGTGTACACAATACAAAATAAGACATAATTATCAACCATTGGAACGCCAGGGACAGAAAAAGTTAACTAAATTACTGTGGCATAAAGCCTCCTGTCCCAATTCCAATGGATGATTTACATAAAACAGAAATAAGAAGTTTAGCCTTGGGTTACCTTCAAAGTTGAAAAGTAATTAGGGCCTATTAAACAATTATAAGTGATGTAATTAAATGCAAGATGCGGTGTCATTATTTCAGATACATTATATAATATTAATCAATTACAAACAAATGTATAGGCTAATTAACATTTGACACATTGAATAAGTGTAGGAGATGTTGCTGTATAGGGCAACATATTAAAATATAAAATAGCATATTAAATAGCATATTATAACCGTATCTCCCCTGACAGCAAGGAATAGAAGATACTATAGAAAATGAAAGGAAACTAAAAGAGACAAAGGGGGAGAGAGAGAGAGAGAGAGAGAGAGAGCAAAGAGAGAGGGAAAAGTAAAGCAAACAGAGAGGAGAGAAGTACATATTTATCAGTGATACATTTTCTTGAAATCAAAATTACAGTGTGTATTTAGGCCTGTACCATAACAGGATTCGACATGACCACACAATCCCAATATATATATATCCCATTCAAGGTTACAAATATTCATAACACTGACCTATACCAAAAGATAAAATTCCAATGAAATATATATAACCCATTAAAGATACAGGTTACAAATATCTATAATACTGACCTATACCCATGATACCGGAAGAACAGTTCCATAACAAAAGAACATCGTTATTTTGCAATTATAAACGCGTGCGTGTTAACAATATAATTACCATGTTGTACTTAATTGTATGCATTTTGGTCAGGCTCACACAAGTTGCGTTTACACAGTTGGGCCCCGAAAGTTTACATGTACTGGGAAGAAACTCATTTTACTCAGATTTTCTCAACTTCATTCGTTCCTATCAGGAGTCACTCATCTCAGAGTAATTAGTGATGTATATACTATATATATTAAACAGAGACCATATTTGTTTTATCTTCCTGAAGTGCAAAGTTGGTAGGAATGAGTGAAATTGTGATAATGTATATCAGGCCCAACTCTACATGTATGTACATCTGGGATTATTCCAGTACTTGCATGCAAAATGTCCTTGTTTTTTCTTCGTCTTCCATTTTTTAACTACTTCAGATGAGTACCGTACCAAGTTTTGTGTGCCTTATGATTTTGTATATACTATAAACAGAGACAAAATTTGTGTATCTTCCTGAAGTGAAAATATGGCAGGAATGAGTGAAATTGTGATAATGTATATCTGGCCCAACTCTACAATTAAGGAATTATTCCAGTACTTGACAATATTTTTGTTTTTTCTCCATCTTCTTCCATTTGAACTATCAGTAAATGTGTACCAAAGTTTTGTGTGCCTTATGCTTTGTATATACTATAAACAGAGAAATAATTTGTCCATCTGCCTGAAGTGAAAAGTTGGCAGGAATGAGTGAAATTGTGATAATGTATATCTGGACCAACTACATGTATACCACAATTCAAGGATTATTCCAATACTTAATAGCATTGTTGTATTTTATCAGGCCTCTGAGTAGATATGTACCAAGTTTTGCATGCCTTATGCTGAAGGCCTGCATGTATGAACAAAGTGGTCATGTGATTTGATATTAGCCTTGATGCTAAGAACTACTTGTATAGGAGGGAAATATGCCTCGAAATCCTGAATTCTGTGACATGTTGAAAATGTCAAAATCACCATTTTTCAATACAAACTGGCATACCTGTGTGTGTTTACTGTACGACATACTTCTCATCAGTGTATAAATCAATATCAAGAAGAAAATCTGATCACTGTAGTCCAAATCATATGACCTTATGGTTTGTAAGTGTACAGCCTTGTATTTATGATATGCAAAGGATTCCAAATTAACTGAAATTGAAATGTTATTACATCTGAAATATGTTCATAACAAACATTTTTGTGCATACCATGTTTATGTGTACTTACAGAGTATATGTCAAAGATTAAATTATTTGTTGTATTTCTTATTCCAAGTCTGAATTTATGAATTATTCGTAAGGTTTTAATCCAGAGAGGGAGACAGGGAGGGAAGGGAGAGAGATGAGGGTGCATGCGAGTGGCGGTGGAGGGAGGAAATGGAGAAGAAACGGAGGGAGAGAGAGATGAGGGTGCATGGGAGTGGGGGGAAGAGGGTGGGAGAGGTATACAGTGAGCAAGAGAATATAAAGGAGAGATTTAGATCATAATTAAGGATGTAGAGATAGATGGCCAATATGTACCAGTAAGAGGGAGGAAGGAGAGAAAGGAGATCAAAATCTTGGGAGTGTATGAGAGGAGGGGAGGGGGGGGGGGGGGGGGGGGTTGTTAGAGGAAGAGAAGTGAGACAGAGCAAGCAAACGAGAGAAAGGAGAGATTTAGAATGTATGATAGAGGTTTGGGGAGGGGTACATGCAGTGGTATAGTGAAGTGGAAGATATGGCACGGAATAGAGCGGGTATTTTTTTAAGAAAAGTGAAAACCAAATTCCAATAACTTTCTATGACCCATCTTGCCTTTTTTGATAACCAGATAAGTACCATTTTGATGTGGGTTCATTGCGGCATCCAAGCGGCATACAAATTTGTAAGTTCTAACCGGAAGGCCCACACCCACGATTAATTTTCATGACATTCCACGACTTTGGGATATTTTTTTTCATTTTCCATGACTTTCCAAAAAAAGTTATTTTTTATGAATATTTTATGAGTTTCTCCATGTCAGTGGGAACCCTGCATCTTGGTGTAATCTGCATGTCAAAAGATACAACTGGATGAGCTGAGTGTAATGGCTTCAAGTACAAAATTACCACACAAAGGATGTTGGGTTTGTAAAAAAAAATTCAAATAGGCTTTTTATTCACACTTTACAACAGATGTACAAAGAACTACTTATTACATGGTGCTCATCTATGTATTTTCATAAAAAGAGCTATTTACATACATATACAGAACTTTATTAATTTACATAATGTTAAACACAGATATTCACAATGATTTCCAATATCAAATATTTGATGGATAACAAAGTTTCCTACTTCCACTACATTACCAGAATATACTTCAATCTATATCTCTATTGCTCTGTTAAGAATTCCGTTGCATGAAAATAATGATTATAAATGTAAAACTTTTTAGGAATCTAGGCATCGTTTCACAAAACCATCTTAAGAACAAGTTCGTCAGCATCTCATTTAAACGCTTGTTCAAGCATATTTGGATGGGATGTTGCTGAACTTGTAATAAAGATGGCTTTGTGAAATGAGGCCATGTTTTTATGAAAAATTTGAATTACCCTACATAAAGTTTCCATTGCAGCAAAGCAGATTGAATTTCGTGGAAATATAAAGGTCAGTGTACTCCATGCTGCTTTGTGATTGGTCTTTTATTATTATTTTGTATATCAACCATAGCTATTTAAAACTAACAATTGTTTCAATATAAAATCAGATGTGGGTTGTAAATATCAGAAATGGGACATGATGTCCTGCTACTGTACAGTAAACTCATTCAGAGCATACTCATACAGTCTGAATTTGACCACATGGACACGGTCAGAGTCTTGGAGACACCAGAGCTTCATTCTTGCTGCAAAGCAGCCTGCGTCTGATCATTTGCAGTTCAGCTGAACTCGCTACTTCCTGCATGGAGGGATATACTGCCAGGAGGGTGAGAGGACCAAACTGTAAGGTATGGTTTGAGCCTTACATCATGGCCTTTAACAATCTGTCACACTATTAATAATCATATTCACTAGCATGTGTGATTCATACCCAGATTTGAAACAAACATTCATATTTCAGGGATGCCAGTTAAAATTGATCAGACGGCCTGAAAATCACCTAGATGATCTAGTTTGTACACAAAAAAGGCCTAAACTATGTTACGAAAATAACTCGCCAGGGCCTAAATTTAGGCTATTGCCTGAAAACTGGCATCCCTGATATTTGATGAGGCTCAGGGGTAGAGCAGTGGTCTCGAACCTCAAAAGTCCCGGGATCGAAAGCAAGTCGATGCGCGTGTGCCCTTTGATAAGGCACTAATTCTCAGTACCATAGCAAGCCCCTCGGATAGTCCTTAATCTGTCTGTCCCTGGTTGTTTACATACAAGTATAAACGCTCCTTAGCTTTCTTAGCAGTCAGGCAAACAAACAAACCGACAAAGTTTTATAGAAGGTTTTGCATTATACATCTTTGCGCTGCCTGTAGCCTGTACCAAACATATCCCATTTACTTTTCTCTTTTTTACAATCATATTCATTAGCATTTAATACCAATATGTTTTTTCACATCTCTTTGAATGACAATCTTATCTTTCAGCTTTCCTTGGAAGTTTTGCTCCACAACCCCTATTTTAAACTCCTATAGTAATCTGCATATACTTCTCTTCCAACATTGCTTTTATGCTTAGCCTATAGTCTGTGTTATTCATACCCCAAACTTTTATAATCTCGATCGCAACTACTTTGGAAAATCAACCTAAAGCAATTTCAATAGCTGTGGGTCTCCTATTGAAATGTGTGATCATTACAATGACGTACTACATACCGGTAATCAGAACATGATATCTATGGCCGGATGTACAATGGGGTATTGAAATTCCCCTTGTGTTGGTTTCTCGAAAATAGATGCGATTCTGTTTATCCCTTTTAATAATCATAATCATTCGCATTTCCAATGGGTTTATTCATATCCCTTTGCATGTTAGTCTTGTCTTTGAGCTTTGGTTGAAGAAGGGTTTGCTCTACGACCCCTATTTTAAACTTCTATAGTAATCACAATCTTTTATAATCACCATCCCATTTACTTTGGAAAAATCAACCTAAAGCAATTTCAATAGTTTTAATAATCATAATCATTCCCATTTCTAATTGGTTTATTCATATCCCTTTGCATGTTAGTCTTGTCTTTGAGCTTTGCTTGAAGAAGGTTTTGCTCCACGACCCCTACCCTGACATCCATCTGGATGACCTCGTTCTTCAGACGCTGGAGAGCTTGCTTGATCTTCACCAATGGAGCTGAAAGATAAATAAATAAATAATAAATTAAAATAATAATAATCTGGGTTTACATAACACTTAAAGGCATCGTTTAATAATGTTAAATTTAAGATGCATGGCCCTACGTGTTATCAGTGTCTGTAATATTGAAGCAAAAAAAAAATCGCGCTTCAAAATGGTCAAGAATAGCCTCAAAAAAGTAATAATCTTTGAGTGACCGTTTTTACCATACTCGTTTTCCCCAATAGACTGTAGTGTTACGAAAAACCATTAGGAAGACACAAAATTTGATTCCGATTTTAAATCATAAATATCTTGATAACCATACAGGCGATCGGCTTGTACAAGTCATGGAGTTCCTGACTGACCTAAAGGTCTATAACTATCATTGCAGCATGTGCTAAATCCAGTATTGTGTTTCAGAATCGGGGACAAAGTTACCGGATCCCTTTAATAAGAAATAACGTTTCTGAGCGCTTTACAGATATTATTACCCCTATCATCGGATTCATTCACACAAAATGTGCACCAAATCTACTCCCTGGGGAGGTATTCCTACCATATGGTCACCGTGAATGCATATGGCAATTACTAACACAAAAGCTTTCGTCATCCTATCAGGTCGCCATTTCTCTCCTGGGTAGGGAGTGGCAAATGTAGATTAACACCTTGCCAAAGGACACTAGTGCCGTGTCAGGGATCGAACCCACAATACCTGTGCATTTCAAGTCAAGTGTTTAAACCACTCGACTAAGACACTTCCATATACATAATGAAATTAACTAATTATTTTTTGTTAAAGTAAAAATGCAAACAGAAAAACATACTGCTGGTTTGGGATATCCAGGTGTACCTCTAAAGCCGGGTTTTCCCTCAATCTATTATGAATAGTGCAACGGGTTCTTAACATAAAAAGGTGGAAACTCTCCTCCACATGGGCCTCCAATTAACATCCTATCTGAGGGACAGAGTGTTTTCGAGTGTACCTCACTGTGTCTATGGGCCAGGGGAGGGGCATGTTAACACATAATGCACGCTTCAACCATCTGCCTGAGCTCGATTCATATTCAATCTATTGTTAAACAGGTGGACACTACCAAATAAACTGAACTCAGATCCTCAAACATGTAACAGAAAGTTTAAAAAAAGAAAGTTTAGCTTACATCCATCGGTCATGCTTGACCCTCTCTCTTCCATCTCTTGTTTTATCCGTTCCAATTCTTCTGTCACTTCAGCAAGTTGTCTCGTTCGTTCCGTCACCCCGCCGCTAGCCTGCCTGTACTGTTCCTTCACCTGTACAACAGTAACAAAAGTAACGGATGGTAATTATGAGGTAATATGACGTTGATGTGAAGGTGATTAACAACAGTAACATGAAGGTAACATTATAGTAAGATGAATGTAATATGAAAGTTAGATGAATGTAATATAAAGATAACTAGCTGGTTCTTTCTGTCACTCATCCACTAGCCTGCCTGTACTGTTCCTTCATCTATACAATAGTCACCAAATTAAGGTAAATGAAGGTAATGTGACATTAATGTGAAGGTGATATAACAGCGACTTAAAGGTAACATTATAGTAAGGTGAATGTAATATGATGGTAATAAGAAGGTAATATTAAGATAATCATCTGGTTCTTTCAGTTCCCTCTACCATTAGTTTGACTTTACCGTTCCTTCACCCGTAAACTTGACAAAAGTAAAAAGGTTAAAAAACTGTGACGGTGACGTAACAGAAATATCACAGCAAAATGATACTAGTGACAAGATTATATGAAATAACTTGATGATAACATGAAGGTAATAAAACAGTACGGTAATACAAAGAGAATGTAAAAACACAAAGGTAATATGGTGGTAATTTAACAAACTAATATAAAGGTAAATATGACTATAATTTCACCATAAAAAGAAATTGATCATGAACATGAATGTGTTAGAAAATTTGACAGCATATTGAATAAAAATATGAAGGCAAATGTACCATGATAGTACCAAGAAAGTAATACAACAAGAATATGCTGGTACCATGGTGTTACTAAGAAAGTAATACAACAGTAATATGAACATGAACATGATGGGAATTTCACAGTGATATGATGGTAAGATGATGGTACATTAACTAGTTGTAACATAAGTGCTTCAACAGGGATTTGAACCCCATACCTTGTGGTTGCCATTGCGGGGACTTATCCACTAGACCACAACACCTCTGCAGACTTACCTCTGCTAAACCATCTTGTGTCCCTCTGAAGTCCTGTAGTAGATGCTCAAGCTGGTTGTTGATGTATTTCTCTCTGCTCCCTATCTTCTCCAATGTCCTTGTGATCTCCTTGTGCAGTTTGTCAAGGTAACCCTGATAAATGATAAATATGGAGGTGATATGAATGAATTCCTTAAGCAATGAAGTACAATTTTGTCTCTCACTAGCCATTTTTTAAAGAAAATATAAAATGTTTCTCATCAATACTTACTTGTGCAGTTTGTTGAGGTAACCCTGATAAATTATAAATATGGAGGTGATATGAAGGAATTTCATAAGCAATGAAATCAAATGTTTTCCCTCACTAGCCATTTATCTCATCAATTCTTACTTGTGCAGTTTGTCAAGGTAACCCTGGTAAATGATAAATATGGAGGTGATATGAATGAATTCCTTTAGCAATGAAGTACAATTTTGTCTCTCACTAGCCATTTTTTAAAGAAAATATAAAATGTTTCTCATCAATACTTACTTGTGCAGTTTGTTGAGGTAACCCTGATAAATTATAAATATGGAGGTGATATGAAGGAATTTCATAAGCAATGAAATCAAATGTTTTCCCTCACTAGCCATTTATCTCATCAATTCTTACTTGTGCAGTTTGTCAAGGTAACCCTGATAAATGATGAATATGGAGGTGATATCAAGGAATTCCCTAAGCAACAAAGTAAAATCTGTCCCTCACTTGCCGTGTTTAAAGCCCCACTGCACAACTTATAGCTACTTGCGCCCTCTATATAGCAAACAATGCCTGATTGGTGACCGCTGGTCCCCCATGATCCCCTTTTTCTTTTGTTAATTGAGGGCTGATTTGATAAGATAACCAACTGTCAGTGACTACGCTGGGTGGCCCAATCCCTCCTGGCTAAAGTAGTGCAGGCGGGCTTTAAAAGATTTGTTTTGTTTTGTTTAAAAAAGAAAGTTAATATCGTTTTTTTTAAATATTTTTTATAAATACTTCATTTTCAACTGATTTATGCTATGGTCACATTACCGAAAAGTAGCCTGCTCGGCGGCCGAGCGGCGAGTTTTTAACCAATTCTGCCCGGCGGCTGCCCGGCCACCGAGCGGCGACCGGCCAGTCACCGCTCGTTGTTAGGGCATCGCTCGGTCGCCGCTGAAGTTTTAGCGCGGAGTTAAAATTTTGGCGGCGCCTGCCCACTTTTCACTCGCCGCCCAAAATACGCTCGGTGCCTGGGCGGTCGCCGCCCGGGCACCGAACTAATCGCTGGGCGATGCCTAATTCCAGCAGCGACCGAGCAGGCTACTGATCGGTCGGTCGCTGCTCTAATTTGTGACCATAGCTTTATATTGCCATTTAAAGTATGAATCCTAGTTGATAAGTAATTCTTGTGCTTCTTAATAATATCTTAAATGCCTTTTTTTTTTAATATACTGGGTAGATATATATATATATACATATACAAATATCATATTTTGTGTAATGGTGATAGCCATTGACAGGCCTGTGGCCTTTGCAAATGCAACCATATTTGTATCGGTTTGTGATTTATACTTGTTAATTTTCTCTTTTACATGTATATGTTGTTGGCATTGTTCTTTTTATTCAACATTAAGACAAACTCCTACAATCTTGCTTTGATCTACTCTTACCTTGGTCTCTGAGAGAGCCGTCTCAATCCCATCTTTGTGTAGATGCATCTGATCTACGTGTGTTCTCCAGTCCTTGTTATCTGTTCTAATGTGGACCTTTCAAGGAAATAATAACAATGATAATAATAATAATACATTTTTGATGATGATGATGATGATGATAATAATGTTGTTAAATCATGCCTTTATTTCATATACAAGGAATACATGTGTATATTCAAGACCTGGGGGTGTTTCACAAAGATCCTAAGTAGAACTTAACACTAAGTTGGACTTAAAAATTATGGACAGCCATTGGAGTCTTAAAATGAAATATATTCAAAAGCAAAAATTAAATTATTTTAGACTTTTTTATAAAATCCACATCAAGAACATGAAATCTCCTTGATGATAGAAAATATGAATGATTTGAATCAACATTTTATGCCTTTCAAAATAATTTTTACAAAATATTTTCAAAGATGCTAATGGCTTTCCATAATTTTTAAGTCCAACTTAGAGATAAGCTCAACTTAGAATCTTTGTGAAACACCCCCCAGGTCCATGTTCCCTTTCCGAAACCATGGCAGGTCGCACTACATATAAAACATATACAAACAATAATGCATTACAGTTACAAATATATATCAATCATGCATAATAACAATTATATATTAATCATGTATAATTAATCATTGATCAATATGCATTCATTCATATATCAATCATGTATAGTAACAATTATTAATCATGCATAGGTTGGCAACAAAAATTAATTAAGGGGATTATGATTTTCTGAACATGTGGGTAAAGGCTCGGAGTAGGAAACGATGTAAGAAAATGTGAAAGAGATGGGAAAGTAGAGGGTACATTATAGGTTGGAGATAAAGTGTAAACGAGTGAAAACAAGTCATTCCATTTGGAATGGACAGAGTACGTGGAAGAAAAGGGGAAAGTAGGAGGGGGATAGAGAAGAGAAGAGAGGGGAGAAAAAGCAAGCAGATGGAGTAAAGGAGGAGGTTGGAGAGGTAGGCGAGGAAGAAAAGTTTAGGAAGAATGAGAGAGAGGGGGAGAAGATTTTCCCCAGCTTTATCTCAGCTGCCATAATAGGCCACTAAATCATTCAAGGAATTACTTCCTAACGGGAACCCATTTCCGTCACCTGGGGGAGAGTGGCAAAGTTCTGGAAAGTTCATGCAAGGAAACTCTCTGGTTTTAAAGTACTCTATGTTCTAATACGGTACGTATTGGAGGCAATATGGGACAGCCAATTCATTTCAAAGACGATCGTACCTTTAGGGATGGGGTCACCCTCTCGACCTCTAACCTCCACTCATTAGCATCAACTGATGACTCCATGATCTCCTCCGGTCTAGAGCTCTCTGCTGTTTCCTGTCAACGGGTCAAAGGTAATTAATGTGAAGATTAATAATGTATAGTGTATTATATTCATGCCACTTCAATAGAACTTTTTGGTAACATATTCAAATTTCATTCAAATTTCATGCATACTTCTTATAAACAAAGGTTGTTCTTGACAACCTGAAATCTTGCCCGAGACTTGCAAGATATAGCAACAAGTAATATGTGCAGACTGGATTCCAAGTATTGTAGTTCATTTATTAATAAAAGGTTAGTGGAATAACTCATCACTAGGTCCCAAGGAAAGAAACATCTATAAATTGAATAAAGAAACTGACGAGCCACTGGCTTTAAAATTACCATCAAGAATTCGGTTGAGCCTTAAATCCTTGAATAAAGCAGACCACAAACCTTGTTCGTTTGAAGATTCCTTAGCCCTTCCAGATCAAGAAAACTTTCTTCTTCTTCTATATCTTCTTCCTCCTGATAGAGAGAAGAAAAGAGAGAGAAAGTTTATGATGATATTTGATAATAATCAGGATAAGAATAACAAGTTTGACAGAGATGGTTGTTCTTATTTTGAAATTCAATTTTTTTTTAATAATAAATGTTGTGAGACATGGATGCGCATTCTGCCTACAAAACTCTGTCTATTCCTGTCTGACATAAATGTTTATACTTATGATTGCTTTGCAGCATTTATAGGAAAGTCATTAACGGTATTTAGCGCTTAGAGACTTCGGTGAAAAGCACTTTATGAGCACCGTTTCATTTTTTTAAATTAAATATTATTATTATTATCATTATTATTATTATATCCTTATTATTCTTATTTTATTGAAGAAGAAGAGGCAAAGTTACAGACTCTCTTTAATGAACAGACTCAAGATAAAGGTAATACAACCTGTAATAATACAAAGATGATGAAAATGATGATAATTATCGTGCAAATAATGATGATGATGATGATGAAGTAATCATTGAATGCTTCAATGCAGAGGATAGATTTGAGTGAGGTTTGCAGTTACACCATGTATTCTTTCGACAGGGTACGTTGGCCCCAAAAAGGGCCCACCAATGCTCCATCTCTTCGTTTTGATAAGTTGTACCTATGGTCTTCACAATGATAATGATATCAACATTTACAACAAAAATGGAAAAATGGATGAATTAACTTACAGCTATCTCGTCATCTACTTTATCTAGCGTGAGTTCGACATCATCATCGACCGTAGATTCCTCCTCGGTCTCCTCTTCTGGATAGAGAGGCCTGGAAGAGTGAAGAAATGGAAATGGAGCATTGCCTTTGATTAGTACAATAGAGTATATCGAAGTGCTCGTCGTCCAGGGGCCAGTTTCACGAAACCGTCATAAGTCTAAGTTTGTGGACATCCCATAGAAAAGCGTGTAAATTCTATAACACTAGTTTCAAAGGGATGTCCAAGAAGTTAGACTTATGATGGTTTCGAGAAACAACCCCCTGGTTTAATAATATTGAATATTTAGGAGCGCTAAAAACAATAAGTACCATAGCGCTTACAAATACAAATATATGAAAAGAGGACAAAAAAGTACAGTACAGGAAGTATATCACATAGATCATTGGGGAAAAAGGTGAGGTTCACCACAAAATCCTTCAAGCAATGGGCTGGAGCAGGGCAAATTTAGTGTTTGGTGCTGGTGAGATCACCACACTATTGTTTAGCACAGAACTGTTTGGAAACAGCAACCTTGAAAACTTAGCCAGTATGACATCACACTTTGGTACTTTATGCATAATCAGTCATTTCTGATTATTATTTACAACACATATTTATGCATGTACAGGGTATTAAGCTTTTCTCCTTTTTAATATAAAATATCTTTATTCTTTCTCTGACACATTATTTTTTCTAAATGATCTGTTTTATCAATGCTATACTTCTTCCTCCTCTTCATTAAATCTGAAAAAAAAACAATACACCTGACATTTTTCTAAAGTACTGGTAGTAAAAATGGCCATTATCAAAACAAAAATGTATGAAATTTCAACAACTAACAGAAAACAATTCTAACCAGCTGCAAATCTTGTTCACCGTCATACTCTTATTAATGCTTTCTTTTTTATTTTCTTTTTTGAGGGGGGGGGGGGGGGGGGGGGGGGGCGTTAACATTATTTCCTACATTTTTCTCAACTTACTTTCCCCATTTGAATCCAGACTTCTTGAGGGCCTCGTCGGCTAGCTTGTCCAAGACGTAGATGCAGTATTCGCCATGTCCGGTCTTGAGTTTGTTAGGAGGAAAGTCTGTTGCCGCCCCCAGCTGGCGAACTTCAGCCAGGATATTTGCTATTGTGGCATTTGGATCATCGTACTGATGAATAAAAAACGCAGTATGAAATACTATATTTCTTTTTTTGTTACTAAAATGGGAGAAAAAAAATTATACCGGGGCTATGTACAGATTTTTAAATCCAATGCAAGATTTTTCTTGATGTGGTCAGGATGGAAATCAATTGCACATTCTAGTGAAGAGAAAATGAAAACTAATTAATTATCTAAGTCTCATACAGTTTAACATTTATTGCTATAGTTGGCCGTGACTTAAATTATGTTCATACTTGTTTGCATTGTACATTGCATACACATCAATAGCTTACAACTGTGGAGTCAATTTAGATATTTCTTGGCACACATATTTCAAATATGGCTCACCGTGAAAGAAAGTTACAATAAAAATATCAAAATTTCTCCTTTCTAAACAAGTATCAATTTCATTCTAAAGCTTTCTTTTTATGAACCAATCAATATTACCAAAGATAATTATATTATAAGCATACAACTTTCCTTTTAGAAGTCTGTTACTGGTGACATACATTTGTACATGCTTATCAAAATGCTCATCACATGGACTTGTTTTTACAAAAATACAAATTTAGATAGAAAACTATTCTTCACATACATGTATACTGTACATTACCTCTTGTGGCCTGTCAAATTGCTTGCCACTTAGACTTATTAACCAGGCTGAGAGTGATGTGAACATGTAGAACTGCTCCCCGGGATTGGTAGCAATAGCGAAGTAGTGCCTGGAAAGAGGCTTGAAGCCAAGTTCTTTCAGAAACTCCTCCTCATAGTTCAAAAGCTGTAAAGATACAGAAATTGATATACCTGCAGACTTTGCCAATTTGGAATTAACCTCAAGTGCGAGACTTAAGGGGATAGTTGAGTTCTGTTTTCAGACGGCAAATGCCTTCAAAGTGCATCTTATTCTTATCTAAGATATTTCTAGTGCTATGAAGGTAATTTTAAACCCCAAAATGTGTAAAATTTATCCAATACCATCATACCAAATCAGCTCCACTTTCCAAAAAGTATGGTGACTGTTAATTAATTAATTATTCTATAAAAACAATACATGGGCCGGCTGGTTGTGCGTAATTTAACCAACACGACAATGCCAACAAAAAATTCCAATATCGGCATTGGCTGAAATACAACTTAAAAGGCGCAATTTCGTTTTTTCAACAGTGTTTTCATATTATTGAATATTTGTGGTGGTACACAAATATTAGAAATTGTTATATTTATGGATATTTCAGCCGTCTCTGAACCAATTTTGATCAAACAAAGATGATTTTGTCATTTAAATTATATGTTCTTTCAAATTTGACACTCAGTTTTTCATTATCTCACAAAAAAAAAAATTGTGTAGCACCCTGTGTAACAGAACTCTCTATCCCTTTAAAGGTGAAGTACATTTTATATCATTGTTAAGAAGTTAGTTTTATGAGTAGGAAAATGAGTGAAACAGATCAGTAAAAGTTTTTGAGAACCAATAAAGAACAATACAGTTGTAAAGTTTTGTTTGTACTCAAAAGGTACATCACAGAGTCGTCAATTTGTGTTTTTAAAATCAATTACAACTTAAAATTAATATATTCCTTAATTTCTATCGGATTTTATTTTATTTAAACATTTACTGATCTGTGTATGTACATGTACATGTACATGTATTTATTTTTGCTATTTTTTCAATAAAAAAAACAACAACTTGATATCATCAGGGTGGACTTCCCCTTTAAGAAAAACATGTGTTACCTTGAGTTTATCGAGCAGGTCTTCCATGATGATGTAAGGTTGATACATCTGACCTGGTCCAGCCTCATTCCCCTCATCTCTTCCTTTCTCTTCTCCCATCTTGACAATGGTCTTGGCTTCTAAGTCACTGAATCTTTAAAATGATGTCTTCTTACTTTTCAGTCATCAATTTCTGAAAAACTATTCTTGTAGCAGTCTAAGCTCTGATATTGGTACCGAAAGTCAAACTATCACTTTAGAGTTGATCTAAATAAATGCAAATCTTTTCTTTTGGTGACAGAGTTCATCTATTGGGAGTGTATTCAGTCCAGTGGCGAGTTTCCGTGTTTTCCTACATGAAAGTGTAACTTCTTGATGATGTGGGCAAATCCTCAGGATCTTGCAGTTCTCCAACAGAGTCCAAGAGCAGATTGAGGACTTCAACTATTAAAACAAGAGGACAAAAAGGTGAACAAAAGGTGACACAAGTCATCAATCGATAAGATGTGGGTGCAAGGAGTGAATGTGATGACTGTTCTTCTGAATCTGGTTATATTTTTCCTATTTAAAATAAAAAATTATAAAAAACACTTATTGACAAGCCTGAATCTCTATTCAAGATGGCAGCTTTCATGACTCTAACATTAGACAACAACCGTCTCGGAAAATCTTTAAAAAATATCATTTATTGACAAATTGAAAACATGATTCTTTTAAAATTGAAAATAAAACACGATTCAAGACGGAACAAATGTAAGTAGTATTTTTCTTCACAAATAATTACGTTTAGAGCAGTTTTTTAATGTGAAATTCGTGCTGGTCGGAAGCAGTGTGCAGACGTCCTCCGTGCTAGTCGGGCCCGGCAGGCCGGCCGTCCCGCCCAGTGTCGACCGCCGTAGCTATAACGCTGCTTGCTATTATATTACCGAACCCCGAACCGAACCAAGTTCGGGTGAAAAATTGCCGAACTCTGCCGAACTCTGCCGAACCAGACATAGCGTCTGACTTACAGCACTAGATTGGAGTGTATTCATTTTGTTTAAATGACCCAGCTTGTCCTCTCTACTGAAGAGCCAAGACTAGAGATCAGTCTTGTGATCTCTTGCACAAAGCATACATAAGAGACTGGGAGTGAGAAATATACCAAGTAATTAAGTAAGTTAGCCAGTCCAGGGAAGGGGAAAGATGGGGAAGATGGCGGCAAGACAGGAAAGAGATGGGAAAAATTGATACTTGAACTAGAAGGACTCTAAGGAGTACCGGTAGTAATCCCTTTAGCAGCTCACTCAGGAAGCTAAACTGGGAATGGGATTGTAGGTGAGGTGAGTAGCTGCAAGGAGTATGAGTACCACATGGACAAAATCAAATGAGGAAGATCGAGGGGCCAAGACCAAGGCCCGTATTCAATAAACTTCTAAGACATTTTTCTTAAGTCTAAGAAAATGTCTAAGAATTTGTCTAGGTTAAGAAAGTTGCCTTAGCCGTATTCTAAACACGTAAAGCAGTTTGTCTTAGCTAAGACGAAAGATAAGACAAATTCTTAGACCCGATGACGTCATGTTGGAAAGTTAATGTGGTCGACTCGAGCGAATTAATTGCAACTCGATTTGCCTATGTAATTTGCGTGTTAAAATAAAAATCGCACCGCACGAAAATTATACACTAACATGTATGGGAGATAGAGCGTAAGGGAGGAACGATGCTCACATAATTGTTTCGGGATTGACCAACTGACACTAAAACAGTCTAGTCAAGACCACCTGAGGCTAGATCTAACATCCACTGTAGGCTTTTTATACTTTTCTGTCAAACATCTCCGAGGAGCCCAACCGGGCTTACTTATTATGTCGCAGCCGCAGGGTCTGTGAGTATGAAGGGAGCGCCGTCGCTAGCCGGCCGACCAGCGCTAGCATTGGATTTGGAGCTACCCTTTCATTGTTTTACATCGTCTACTGATGGCCTAAAATTAATCAAATGGCTAGATGTAACCTTTATCAGACTCATACTATAACAAATTTTGTCTCACCTAATATTATGCTGATTGCACATTATTCCCTGTTTCCATACTAGCTCTAGCGCCAAAGACTAATAACGTAAGAGACGGTTTCTTTATATACGATCGACAGCCATGTCATGATTTAGTGTTATGCATGTAGCTGCTACTACTCGTTTAGTTGTGTACAAACAAACATAAACAATGAAGTACACAGTGCCTATATGGCGCTCCTGCGCGCTGCGCCGTCGACGCTGTATACATACGCGAAGCTTACGTTGTTATATAGGTCAACTGATAACCTGCGCTCGCGCTGCATGCATTGTTTTTATTCCATTTGATCGAAACCCGAAGCGGTTGCTTGCAGCATCACTGAGCTGCCGGTGCCAAAGCCCCATTTAAGCATCCTCGTAGTATGCTTAAATATAGGGTAGATTTCTTACTTATCTTAGATATCTCGATTGTATTAGAATACGACATGCTACTTAAGTCCTTTTTCTTAGATAAAATCTAAGAATCCTTCTTAATCTTAAGGCAAATTTCTTAGTCCCCAATGCTGTTATAGAATACGATTTTGGGCTAAGATTTTTTCTTAGCCAAAATTTAAGAAAAAGTACTTAGATTTCATGCTTAAGAAGTTTATTGAATACGGGCCCAAGTCTTTAAAGTTTTAGAAAGATCAAGAATCAAGAATTGTTCAAAACCAATGAGAAAACTAAACTAAAGTAGGTCTAGATCTAGAGTCTAATACTAGTAATAGTAAAAGATTTTATTTTTTCACACCTTGTCCATGCTGATTGTTAAAATCATTAAGTATTTTAGTAACTTTGATAGAATCAGGGTCTAGAGGTCTAGATAGTTTGACTCAAAGAGTCGAATTCAACAATTTATAGTTGTGTGACTTGTGTGCTCGACAGGACGCTAAATAAATTGATCGTTTTGACTTTCTGACATCTGTACCTGTATTGTTAGGTCAGCAAAATGTCTGTTCAGGACACATCCATGCTAACTTTGTGAAGACAGAAGCGCATTGCCCTAGATCTAGTCTAATTAACTTCACTCTAAAAAAGTCTAATGCTCTATTTTTCTGTTGACTTGTCAGGTTGTGGGGGTTAATAATATTAATAATATTT
>JAVYIG010017804.1:0-24184 GCA_035222895.1 Strongylocentrotus droebachiensis | reverse complement strand
GAAACACTGTGCAGGGGGGGGGGGGGGGGGGACAATTGGTCTTTCTGTACATGTGGTTAATAAAGAAAGTTCTAAGGTTACATATTTTACCTTGTCCTTGATATTGAGGTGCAATATTCATTACTTTCCTTTTTAATTTACAGCTATTCATGTATAATCTTAATTCAAATATGAAAATAGAGAAAGAGAGAGAGGGGGAGAGAGAGAGAGAAAGACAAAGACATAGACAGAGACAAAGACAAAGAGAAAGAGAACTACAGATAGGCAAACACAGAGACAGAGACAGAGAGAGAGAGAGAGAGAGCAAAGAGATAGTATAAGAGAAAGACGGGTGAATTCTGTTCTAATTCAGGCTGCAGATGGAGTCCTGTTGAAATCTTACACATGTTCATATCTTTTAAATGTAATGTGGATCTTTTAATTCTCATTTGAAAATGTTCATATATCATCTCTTTTGACTACCGGTAATCCTAAACTATTAAAAAGAATGGTTTGGAAAATCTTGCACGGACTGGAAGAATGGAAGGGAAGGAGGAGTAGGGGTATAAGGAGGAGGAAATGTGGATGAATAGCTTAAGGAGTGGGATTTCTGAAAGTGGAATTGATCTCGGGGAGAATGAATTACTACATAGAATATGGGACAGAGAGTTGTGGCATTCCATGGTCATCAACATCTCAGGACATGGCACATGAAGAAGAAGAGAAGAAGAAGAAGAAGAAGAAGAAGAAGAAGAGGAAGAGGAAGAGGAAGAGAAGAGGAAGATGAAGATGAGAGGAAGAGGAAGAGGAAGAAGAAGAAGAAGAAGAAGAAGAAGAAGAAGAAGAAGAAGAAGAAGAAGAAGAAGAAGAAGGAGAAGGAGAATCCTAAACTCATCTCACCTATGAGGACTCCATTCTCATCCCTCTTGACGCCCATGTGGGTCTCCTCCTGCCTCCAGATGTCTACCAGGAGGCTGGCGATGGTGCGTTCCTTCTTGCCCTTCCAGGCCATGAGGTGGGGTACGGTCCTTAGGGTTCTCACACAGGTCCGTCAGCAACCCAGGGACAGGTTGTGGGTGTTACGAGTCGAGGACTGTCGGGAGAAGGGATGGAGAAAGAATTGATGAAATTGTTTATACATACTGTATCTCGAAAAATTCTTGAAAGTGTTTACAATATAAATTCAATTTTTCACAGGGCAGTTTCTTGAAACAGGTTACAATGTCATATAGGGGAAATAGGCTTAAATTAGGCTCCTTTTATACTTCATTCAGGTAGAAATTTGTTGGGCCTGAACATATTTGCCTCTCATCTTCAAATTGCAGCACATACAATTTTCCTTTACAGCTATATTTTGTTTAGATGATGAGCTATGGGTCTAAACTGAATATACATGGACTGAAACCAATTCAAAAAATCTAAAAACTGCCAATTTTGTGTGTATGGAAAAACAGTGACCTCAAACTCCTTTACGATGCTGCCAATTTATGGATTTCATGCTGATTCATACTTTAAACATTCGCAGAGTCAAATGACACATAGTGTGCAAGAAGTGTTTGATCTTTTTGCTCATGCCCTGTTGCATTTTTTTTTTGGAGGGGGAGGGGGTTCTGAATCAGAAGTGATTTGAGCAAAAACTAATAAAAAATGTGGGCAATTTTCCCGAAAGGACCAAAATCATTTTGAATAGTACCTCTAATAGATCTATGAGCAGGAACACGCCCTGGCCTTCTAGGAACTGGTCCTCGTTGATGTAGGCCCCGATCACACAGCACCAGATGTTATCTACAGCTGCCAGCATGAGACGATGGTGTCCCAAGCCTCGGTTCAGTTTCTTGGCGATCAGTCCTGAGGTATCGTAGCACCACCTCCACACCCTTCTCACCATACAGCTCCTAAAGAGGACAGAGAAAATTGTTAGTGAAGAGGCAAGAACTTTCATATTTTCAGAAATACATATTTCAGCATTCCTACAAATCTCTTGCAGGAAAAATCAGGAATCTCTCTTGGCAAATTTGGAATACAGTTCAATACCATTCAATTTCATTCAATCATTGGAGCCAAAGGCTAAATGACAAATGAACCTACAGAATTTAAAACATTAAAAACATAATACAAATTAAGAAGAATCATACGCAATATTCTAGAAATACATAAAAATACAAATGAAAGGAACTATTTCAGTCTCTATTTTGTATACTTTTTACACAGAAGTTTCCCAGAAGAAGAGAGGAATCTAGAGGTATAGTTTGTAGGCCTAAATTTAGGAAAGGTTGGCAGCTATGTATTGCACTGTCTTCAAGAGTACACATACGCATGAATTATGTGAAGAAAGAAAAATCTTTTATTGCAAAATTGGACACTTCCTGGAGTGTTTTGCTTCTAATGGCTCATTTTCTCTCTAACTCTTTTTACCGTGCCTAGCTGAAACAAAAGAGTGCCACAATGTATAGTCTGTTGAGAGCCAGAAGAACGTTAATTCTACACTGAATAAAACATGGGTATGTTCACACATTCTGGCAAACATGGGTATGTTCACAACATTCTGGCAAACATGGGTATGTTCACAACATTCTGGCAAACATGGGTATGTTCACAACATTCTGGCAAACATGGGTATGTTCACAACATTCTGGCAAACATGGGTATGTTCACAACATTCTGGCAAACATGGGTATGTCACAACATTCTGGCAAACATGGGTATGTTCACAACATTCTGGCAAACATGGGTATGTTCACAACATTCTGGCAAACATGGGTATGTTCACAACATTCTGGCAAACATGGATATGTTCACAACATTCTGGCAAACATGGGTATGTTCACAACATTCTGGCAAACATGGATATGTTCACAACATTCTGGCAAACATGGGTATGTTCACAACATTCTGGCAACATGGGTATGTTCACCACATTCTGGCAAACATGGATATGTTCACAACATTCTGGCAAACATGGATATGTTCACAACATTCTGGCAAACATGGATATGTTCACAACATTCTGGCAAACATGGGTATGTTCACAACATTCTGGCAAACATGGATATGTTCACAACATTCTGGCAAACATGGGTATGTTCACAACATTCTGGCAAACATGGATATGTTCACAACATTCTGGCAAACATGGATATGTTCACAACATTCTGGCAAACATGGATATGTTCACAACATTCTGGCAAACATGGGTATGTTCACAACATTCTGGCAAACATGGGTATGTTCACAACATTCTGGCAAACATGGGTATGTTCACAACATTCTGGCAACATGGGTATGTTCACAACATTCTGGCAAACATGGGTATGTTCACAACATTCTGGCAAACATGGGGTATGTTCACAACATTCTGGCAAACATGGGTATGTTCACAACATTCTGGCAAACATGGGTATGTTCACAACATTCTGGCAAACATGGGTATGTTCACAACATTCTGGCAAACATGGGTATGTTCACAACATTCTGGCAAACATGGATATGTTCAAAACATTCTGGCAAACATGGATATGTTCACAACATTCTGGCAAACATGGATATGTTCAAAACATTCTGGCAAACATGGGTATGTTCACAACATTCTGGCAACATGGGTATGTTCACAACATTCTGGCAAACATGGATATGTTCAAAACATTCTGGCAAACATGGATATGTTCACAACATTCTGGCAAACCATGGATATGTTCAAAACATTCTGGCAAACATGGATATGTTCACAAATTCTGGCAAACATGGGTATGTTCACAACATTCTGGCAAACATGGGTATGTTCACAACATTCTGGCAAACATGGATATGTTCACAACATTCCGGAACTCAACAGACGACAATCATTTTCTTAACTGTTACAAGCAATAGGCTTTATCTCCTCTACTTCTTAATCATTTAAGTGCAAAACAAGAGGGAAAAAATGTAAGGCGCATACAGAATTCTACAAATTATTATATGCTCTATGACTACTTGCCATTGTTATTATCATCAAGAAAAACAAATAACAAATTTTATAATTTAATAAATAAACTTCTGCCGGGTATGCAACGACGTGACTGAAAGGGATAGCTCAGAATAGACTTACCTTTCTATGTATGTGTGATTCACATAATACTGAGAGAATGAAGAGCATGTCACACTGCATCTCAACATCAATAGCATCGTCTTCTATACTGGACCTTGTAGCACTCAACAGGATATCTAGACAGGAAGAAGAGAGAGAGTCATATAAATAATGCTTACCAGCGACTCTCAAGGATGTAGAGGATTCTTATTGAGAGCCCGAGGTCAATAACACGCAACATTATAAACACACCCTTCTGATTCTCAATATATGACACATATCTTTTTTAATGCTGCTAATAAACAATATATAAGAGGTGAAGGCTATTCACACTGACTTCAAGATTCTTCCATGAGCATTGCTACATAGAGAAAGGGTTCTGAAAACGTGAAACCCTCCCATTTGAAAGTTTCTACAATTTTAGAGCATTGTTGGCGAATTAAAAAATTAATGACTTTCAAATATAAATGGAGATGCCTCGATCTGGGTTCATCACACATCATCTCACACAATGCTGTTTTCATGTATTTGGCATCATATTTGCATGGGAGCATAAAGCGACCTTCATCACTGTAACTCTTCGATCTTTCCACCTGGTATACCTGAATAAGATGTGCAGGTGAGCCACTACACTATGGTTTTAACCACTACTCTCTTTGATACAAAGAGTACAGTGGGTTCTAAACCTATCTGAGAGACTTCTAGGGCATTAAATGGAGGCCAAAGGTCACTTATCTGGTGGTGAATGTCCTCCTAATGGGACCTGGGGCATTTAACATCCTATCTGAGAGACTGCTAGGACATTAAATGGAGGCAAAGGTCACTCATCTGATGTAAATATTCTCCAAATGGGACCTGGAGCATTTGACGTCCTATCTGAGAGACTGCTAGGACATTAAAGCCTGTCTGTACTAGTTTGGCCAGGGGGGATAAGACCTCCCTGCAAGGTCACTGACAGGTGGTTATCTCATCAAATCAGCTCTCAATCAACATAAGAAAAAGGGGAACATGGGGGACCAACATGCACCGATTAGGGGTGTTTGCTATATAGAGGGCGCAAGTAGCTATAAGTAGTGCAGTGGGGCTGGTCACTCAGCTCACCTAGTAACTGGTTGATGGCTCCCTGGTCGACGAGATCCTGGTTGACCTCACTGTTGTTGAGAGAAACCACGCTCCTCATGAGATGAAGGCAGTACCTCATCTGAGCTCGCTTGTTACCGCGTCTCCTTTACCATGGAATGCGTTCCCGTGGCCAGCAAAGTCATCTGAAGGATACAAAAGGGAGAAAAAAATGAAATAAAAGGTGAAGAAAAGAAGCTAAACTCAAATGGTGAATACAAAAGTCTAACCATATTTTATATACTATACTTCTTTATGATTCATATCAGCAGAAAATGAGGCACTTGCATTTACCAGGGAAAACATCACTTCATATAGAAAGGGATTTTTTCTTCTTGAGATGCTGTGTAGTCCTAAATGCATAGTGGTGTTATGGTGCACAGGGCAGACAATACTTACATACTCCTCAATGCTCTTAGCTACTGTAATACATTACGATTATACAAGGTGTATCATAAAAACCTTACCTTTTCCAACACACCATTCCAGCAGCAGAAGTAATCTTGTGTTTCCTTGACATGTCATGTAGTCCTGGATACAGAGCGGGCGCTAGGGTGCACAGGGCAGACATGGCATGGAGCTGGGTCTCTTCAAACTGGGCGGGGCTCCACTCCTGGGGTTGGCTGGAGTTCTCATTGTTCTTGATGAACGACAGTAGGGCTAGGATCACATGACCCTCGCTTAGGAGCTGATTCAAAGAAAAATAGAAGTTTAAAAAATGTACAGAGCAACTCTAAGAAGCCTGTAGAATTATTTTCTTTGCAAATGTTTGTTATCAAATAAATGTCAAGTAAAATCAGTTAACAGTAACAGTTTTTTTCCACCTGATTTTCCTGCCTTTAAACAGGGGTGATAGTGAGCACTAAAATAAAAATTTTTTTTTTGTTTTCCCCTCATGCAACCACGCCCCCATTGAGTAAAAAAAAAAAGAAGAGGGTTCGCGGGGAAAAAATGGCATCTAACAACATTCCCCCCTTTAGAGTAAGAAAATTGGGGAAAAAATAGGGAAGAATAGAGAAAATAAGGGGGGAATCGGGAAAATCAGGATAAAATAGGAAAGGAAAAAAAATCTGGTAAAAAAAAAAATTAAAAAAAAAAAATCTGGATTTTGTGTTAGCCTGCTATATAAATTCACACATCATTATTATCATCCTAACTGCAATATCTAAAACATTGTTTTCAACAAAGTATAGAACTCCTTCTGTTGAAAATAGAATCAAATTTCATATTATCAAGAATTGGGCAAGCAAGTAAAAAATATAACCAGGGTACTTACTATAATATTATCAAAAGAAGGATATAATACATATTAAAAATCTATTGTTGAAAAAAATTCACCAGGAGTAAGGGCATCCCTTCAAACGCTCCAGTATTGAGAGGACCTTTCCTTTTTATTGCACAAAAATGCATCCTCACCTATTTCTGGTTACATGGGCCCTGCCTAGGAAGAGTTGCAAATTAACTCGAATCAATTCTTCCTATCGATCACAAAATTACAATCACCTTTATTTATCTCTTTTGCAAATTAAGCCTGCAAATGATATTGATCTGAAGTAAAGTTGCGATCGATTCAAATCAATCACTACTCTTAATGCTCTAGGACCTAAGGGACGGGAAGGGGACAAGGGGGAATGGTACCGTCTTGCCTACTTACCGAATGACCGCAGGTTCTTTGCTGAGGACGACCAATACATTGATCAGCATCTTCTTCAGCTCAAAATCTTCAGGGCTCTACATCAAGCAATTACAGAATAGAAAGAAAAAGAAGAAAAAAATTACAAAAAGCTGTAATAAAGAGGGCTTAAACCAAATCAATACAAGGTGGTATTCTTATTGATACATTTCTTTAGGTCTCAGTTTACAACAGCAGTATTGAAAAGATTAATGAGAGGAATGAGAGAAATTTCCAAGTTATTATACATTCTAATTTTCATTATTCTCTGCAAAATCAGTTCTAAGATAAATACTTTCATTTTAAATCTTTTTTTTTCGTTAAAAAGAAAAAATGTATTTTAATTAGATAACAACTAGAGGTAAATGACCATATAGAAAAACACAACGAGTCATGTCTTTCTAAAAGATTACTAACATGTATGTTACCAAACTGCAGACTAGAAATAGCCCACAATTTCGTTATATTGAATTTCGGAGCATCCACTATTTGTATTTAATCCTGAGAATGTACTTACGGTTCCTAATTTCAGGTATTTGACCAGAGCGTGTGACTTCTAACTTCTTGGAATGTGGCAAAGAGGATGAGGACTTTTGCGTAACCGGTTTCCTAGAGGATGAGGGTGGGGAGGGAAGAGAAAGGAGATCAATTTTGCAAAGATTAGCAAATATGAAAACAGCTCTGCTTTCCGTCATGTCATAACTATGGTATTTTCAAAAGCCGATGAAAATAGAGATGATAATGATGGTTGTAAATTTACATTTTGCCAAAATCTATACAGTACCAATGAGAAAGGGACAAAGTGTCAATGATCTTGATGTGACAAAATAATAAGAGAAAGGAGATGAATTTTGTGAAGATCAGCAAATATAAACCAGTTCTGCTATCCTTCATGACATTGAAAGCCAATTGAAAATGAAGATTATAATAATGCTGGTTGTGAATTTACATTTAGCAAATTCTATACAGTACCAATTAGATAGCTTTTCAATTATTTCTATACTATGTAATGTCTAGATTCATTGAAATTATGACCATTACTTCATAAATTTACTATATCAGTAGATTATCTTTCCTTGATAACGTGTTTTATTTAAAAGAACCATTGTTACAGCATTAATGTAACTGGAACTTATCATTATTCTTTCAGTTTTTTAATACAAAATATTATTTTCGAAAGAGTTTTAAGATGTGATACTTACAATGAAAGGTGCCTCAGGATTATTAGCTACTGCCAGCGTTGTTAGCACAAGAAGGTCATTCCTGTATAATGGACAAAATTAATAAGATATATTGCAGAGCTTAAATGTTATGACCTAAACATTTAATGATTTGAAAAATGTCTCAGTATAGTCAATAAGTAAAATCAGAATCCCATCAAAGAGAGAAAATATTGCAACCATATACGAGCTATTACCGAGCCAAAACATAGAATTATACATTGACTCCACTAGAAGAATGCCCCCCCCCCCCCCCCCAAAAAAAAGGTGCCCTATTCACATCTTAGATTTGAAAAAACAAAAAACGTTTGACTACCGGGGTATATAAAAACTTACTCTCTCTGTCTCGCTGTCTCGCTCTTCGTGCTCTCTCTCTCTCTCTCTCTCTCTTGTTTTGAATGATGTTTGCCTTGCAGAGATTTTAAAGAATTGTATCCCCCCGTCATCCCATAGTTTAAAAAATAATTGTTATATTTGCTGGAGCTCTTTTAGGATTTAGGAAAGTGCAATTTTCTCACGGTAATATTAAAGTTTTTTTTCTTCTTTGATTTACCAGAGCACCTATGAGATTTGACAGCTAAATTGTTCATAGCTCCTGTGTTTTTTCCCGCTGCCCCCCCCCCCCCCCCCCCTCCCCCCCCCCCCCCCCCCTTGTGAATGAATGACCTTCTTGTGCTAACAACGCTGGCAGTAGCTAATAATCCTGAGGCACCTTTCATTGTAAAAGTGCAATTTTCTCACGGTAATATTAAAGTTTTTTTTTTCTTTGATTTACCAGAGCACCTATGAGATTTGACAGCTAAATTGTTCATAGCTCTGTGTTTTTTTCCCCGCTGCCCCCCCCCCCCCCCCTCCCCCCCCCCCCCCCCTCCCCTCCCTCACAACAAACATGGATCAGTTTCTGTATTGTTGTATTGAACAATGCCTCACCTCAACTGCCTATCATAATGACTGTAGCCGTTTGTCATCTGTTGGGTGAAGGCATCTTTCAGTGCCCTGTAAAACAAAAACATTTAAATGGATTGTATTAGTAGATTAAAACACATATAATGAGCCTTACTCTGATCTTTACATTGAAATTGTTTATTTGGACTTAATTATAGAATTATTCATAAAATGTTTACATAATTATTTTTTAATTGAAAGTTAAGTTTTCAGGGTTACACCATGTAATAAACTTTTTCTACAATCTATTATCACCACCATGTAAAATATCACTGATATTTCGCTTTGGCCTTGAGTCACTTGACTAATGTTATCAGTATCTTTCAAAAAAGCCTCATATGTTTTACATCTTGAACAAATGAAAAATATTTTGTTCATAAAAACATTGTGATATTTGTCTTCCATCAAAGAAAAAAGAAAGCATAAACTTTTTAAGTACCAAAGTGATAAAGAGTGCCTCGTAAAAATATGCATACATGTACATTCATTGCATTCCACTGCAACAACAACAAAATTGCCACTCAATTTCAAGTTCAAAACTATACAAATCAAATCAACAGACATTCCTAAATTGATCTGTTGTTAGTGTGTGTTTTTTTGGTCTTTATTTCATTTGTTTTTATTTATTTGTTTCGTTTTGATTTGCTTGTTTTGCTTTGATTTGTTTTGTTTTGTTTTGTTTTATTTCGTTTTGTATTGGTTTGTTTTGTATTGGTTCGCTTATTTTGATTTGATTTGTTTGTTTTTATTTGTTTTGTTTTGTTCACTTGGTTTTGTATACTGTTTAGGAATCGTACTTACTCTACACAGATAAATGAGTTCAGCTGTCTGGCCATCTCTTCCCTATCTCCATTCTCCATCAGATTCCACAAGATCTCAATGGAGTGGAATAATAACCTAGAAAGCAGTGAAGAAATATGTGAGAGGAGTGAGCAAGATAAAAAGAGATCTAGGGAGTGTTTCACAAAGATCCTAAGTCAAACCTAACTCTAAGTTGGACTCAAAGATTATGGAGAGGCATTTGAAGCCTTAAAATAAAATATATTCAAAAGCAAAAATTGAAGTAATTTAGACTTTTCATATATTCCACATCAAGAACATGAATTCCTTGATAGTAGAAAGTATGAATGATTTGCAGTAACATTTTATGCCTTTGAAATAACTTTTACAAAATATTTCAAAGATGCTAACGGCTTTCCATATTTTTAAAGTCAGAGATAACTTAGAGATAAGTTCAACTTAGGAATCTGTGAAAAAAAACCCTGGGAACTAAAATTACACTATTAAAAAAAAAAAATTAATTAAATTATTTTTAAATATTATTGTTACGATTGCAAAATCAAAAAAGATCACCTGTAAACTAAGTATTATCTACACAGCAAACTTGTCAATCAAGACATACTCCCTCGTCTCTCGAAGAGTCTTCGGGTAATGTAAACTTCTGATAATGAGTTTACCATATGGGAAAAAACGGAGCATTACATAAAGCTTGTTGGTCATGAAACTGAAGGCTAACCCTGGTGATTGACATCACATGTTATTGGGTAAACACCAGAATGGTGTCAAATTCCCCATAAGAGCGAACTTGTATGTGTCTTTAAAGTAGTCACCCGAAGAAAATTCATGACAACTCATAATATAGACAAATTATATATGGATGGAAAGATTTTCTCTTGAAAAACATGAATAATTTGCTAAAAAATCATATAGATATCATGGAAAGGCGTAAAATGCAATTGTGTGGCTAGCTGTGTCTCGCATCTGACGTCACAAATCTTGACGCTCTACGGAGGACCACTGAAGGCAGAAAATCTGGATCTCAAAATTAACATTTTTGAGAGATGATTACTGCGGGCCCCAAACATATTTTGAAGAGGGAAGTTGTTATATTTGATCAGTAAGGCTTCCCCTTCGCAATGATATGAATTTTGCATATTTAAAAACACTTTTGATTCTTCGGGTGACTACTTTAAAGGTAGAGCATGAAAGGAGCTTCAAGAAGCCGACTTACTTGCCGCTGGGGTCGGGGTCATTCATTCTGCTGCATATGCGACTTGCTGCATCGGCTGATAGCATAGAGTTACAGTTGATAGGGGAGAAGGAAGAGAAATGCTGCAGGATGATCATCAGCCGCAGTTTGACCTCCAGGTCATTCTCAAGCAAGGTCAAACTCTGAAAGTGAAGAAGCAAAGGAAGGTACCGATAATAAAACAGGTGTTTATGATGGGGTTCATGCAAGTACACTATATGAAGCCATTACAGACAATTCACAATATTGTCACTTTTGTTCCAAACAAATCGACAATTGTTTGATACCTAATGGCTCAAGGATTTTCCTCATATACGGTAATCATTGACTTAAATTAGGTGTTGATCTTTTTTTCTTTTTTTTCTCTCTCTATCCATTTATTCTTTGATAAGCAACAATTAAGGATTTCAAAAACGTTAACATAATTTTAACATAATTCATTTTTATTACAATTTGAAGTAGTTGAAAATCTCTATGTTGAGATATGTGTACTGTATTTGAAGTTTGAAGTTTGAAGTTTATTTATTCCACATTTTACATAAAAAACAGTTTAAATTCTTTTTTTATTTTTTCTATACAGGCGTTATACATAAGAGTAGATTTCAAATCACGTATAATGTACAGAAAATAAGTACAAAATTTCAAAATATATATAGAAATGACAGGCAAGGTAAAAACAATGTAAAATGTGGTGAGCCTAAATAAAAAGCATAGCTTGTATGTGAATAGGCTCCCGGATGTATTCAACAATAACCTTAAGATTTAGTATGTTCTATAACAAGAAGGTAAAGACTGATTTTTTTTACGGAATAACATTTAAGAAGACAGTATTTATACCTTCACTAGTGTTTCCGCAATGTCACTCCTCTCCACCATGGCTGCATTATAGGCCCTTGTGGTAGGCTGATGGTCTTGGACGAGCAGACCCTTTGTGTTATTGGTGTAGATGGCCTCCAGTGTATTGGCAAGCTGGATGCGCACTTCTCTGCTGGGTACTCTCATCAAATAGCCTGGCAAAGAGACAAGGCAATATGTAAATGATAATGATGTTGTGTAGCACATACCATATACATTATATAATCAATCTCTCTCTCTCTCTTTCTCTCTCTCTCTCTCTTTCTCTCCCTTTCTTTCTCAAAAACAATACAATACAAACACATCTACCACAATTCTATTCCTTATTATAAAGTTTTCTTCCACTTCTCTGCCTCTTCTCTCCAAAAAATCATTAGTATTTTGGACTTGACAGTCAAATGAATATTAAGTAGTCTAACCTGCTTTAGCACACACCTGTATGGAAAGACCACATGTCTATTAAAACATCATTATTTCCCTTGAATGATGTTTATTAATGGAAACGTATCATAGCAACATAAAGACCATGGCCTCCTCATAAAAATCACCTTTCATGTCTCTCTTGAGCAGGTTTTATATAGTATACAGGTTTAATTGTACAATGAAACATGTATAGACCATCCAAGGGAGACAAGAAAAGTGGTCTTTATAGGCAGGTGGTCTTTATGTCCAGGTTCTTTTAGTACATGTTCCAATGAAAAACTAATTACTATTTTCAAGGGAAACAAAGAATGTAGTCTTCATAGGTCTTTCTATACAGGTGGTTGTGAAAGCAGGTTTGAATGTACTACACTTACCCAATTGAGAGAATGATTCAATGACAATCTGCGAGTAGGTGGTTTCATCCGATGACTTTTCCCGCAGGAAAGGCAAGCTACAAAGTTTCAGCATCTCAATCATTGGCTTGATGTACATGGGTTGCTCGTGACTCCTGTCAGCGCACACATTGAGGATTTTGAACACTTGCACCAAGTCTTTGAGGAGCTGGGGTGAGGAATACTTGGTCAAGGAAAGTACTTACTCAATAAAACTATTATGACAACAAGAGATTTCTACATGTTTGGCTTATTCACCCTCTAGCACCTCACACAACACACAATTACTAAAAACAGTAAAATATTAACAAAAAATAACCAAGGTGGTTTATTGAATCTCCCATTCACCAACTCATTGAAATGCGTATACGCATATGGTCATTTTCACAGTAAAGGGTGTAACTTTTCTCAAACAGGGTCAAAATTTCAAAATATGTTTTCATAATCATTTCTACTAAAATTAGTACTATAAGTGTCTAAATTATGGATTTTTTTTGGTTCTGGAGCTTAAACTACATGAGAAACCTGGAAAAATAATGAACAACTGTGACAAATATGATAAATTTGAACAAAAACAACATTTTAATTCTATCAACTTAAATGACAACATTTGTTCTCCAAACATAATTCAATTGCAATTTTTCATTTGCTATTCTAATGTACTTAAAGGCTTATAAAGCTTTTTTGGTCAAACTTATTTGGTCTTTAAAAAAATTCAATGCGTTTGTCAAATTCAAGATAAAATATGACTTTGACATTTAATTTTTCAAATTTACCTATCTTCCAAGAGGGGGAGCAAAATAAAAATTACTCTACAAATACCATTCAGTGAGGGCTAATTACCATGCAAATTCCAAAGAAATCGCATTTCAAATGAGGAAGTTGAAAATTTCTTATGTGTGTGTTTCGGAGGCTTCAGGTTAACAAAATGCCTGTTTCGGAGGCTTCAATCATGTTAACATAAAATGTTGTCCATTACTTAGGTAACATATTAAGAAAAATTCAACTTAAAACTGTTAATGATATGGTAAATTACTAATATAACACCTAAAACATTTGTTTAGAGAGTAAAAATACTTGTTAATATAAAGTACGGTACATGTATGTTACAAATTATCTTTACTTAATACGATGAGTTTTATGTTCAGTACACAAACATTGCAAAGTCACTTAATAGAATCCATGAGGATTTCAAATCTGTGCTGATACTCAGGGAATATATTGTCAAGTATGTAATTTCCAAGGAAATCACTTTTCTCATATCAAAGTTGAAACATTCAGGAAACATATACATGTATAGGATCAGTTCAAAGTAGTGTTTCGGAGGCTTCAAACATGTTAACACACTATATTGTCAACTACAAAGGCAATATACAAAGCGAAATTTAACCTTACTTTTGAAGGTTTGATGAAATCTTGAACTGTAAGTAAAGTACTTAAAATAATTGTTCACATAGAAACCATTTATGTTAATTCATAGCAATGTACCACTACCCTTCACTTGCGTCTTTGTCATCATTTATTCTCAGTGCAAAGAATTACATTTCCGCACAGTGGCTTCCACAAACTTGTTTGTTATGTGTTTACATTTACACAGACATTCATATATTTGAAACCAATAGCATGGTAAGTATTTACAGGTTTTTGTCCTGGAACACAATTGTGATCTACTTCTTATTTCAAAGAAATTAATCTGCCAACATGTCCAGTTCTCCTTCTTAAAAATTATAAAGGTAAGCTCTGCCTGCTGGGGTAGGGGTCCTGGTTGGTAGAGTCATCTTCTGTATTACCGGTACATCTTTTTTAGGCTGATGGGCTTCACAGTCCTCTGTAAATTCATACAGACCATTGCTGTTCTGGCGCATGAATTTGACTTTGACATTGTCATCAATCAAAGCCTTTACCTAGTAGCAAAATAAGAATATAGTAAATACAAACTTTCATTAAAACACAGATAAACAGCTTTCAGAATCCATTTCACTTCCTTGAAATATATCTCACAGTCCCTTATTTTAATTCACCCTGTTAACTTTGTTCAGTACCACAACACCTGCTCATATACATTTTAGAAAAAAATTTTTGTCTAAGTATTTCTCACATACAGAAAGTTGATCCTGTTAAATGTTTTTTTAATAATCTGAGATCTAACATGGGTAATACTTACAGGAGCCATGAAAACCACCCCACTTGTAATCCTGCTGCTAGATGAAAGTGCATCAAAATATATGGCAACATAATCGCTCACATTTGATGCTGCAATTGGAGAAGAAAATAGGAAATTAGCAGTTTGTACTGCACAGAACAATGTTCATACATATATCTGAGCTTGGACACTAAAAAACAATGAATTTGTTTGATTTTAAAAGTACATCTTGAACGTATATTTTCATAGTGCATCACATAATATTTTATTATTTATCCATGTGTTTTTTAAGAACTAGTTCAGTAGTCTATATGGGCACCATCACTAAGGATGCTTTATGTGTACATTGCACAAATCTTAATTACTAATTACTAATTAATGACAGACTTGTTTTAATCTGTTTTGCCCATGGATTTGCAGGAATAACCTGTTCAAAATTGTAATATGTACAAGGATTTCATTCATTGTTACTGGTTTACCATTGTGCATAGCCATAGACCTGTATATTGTACACACATGTATATCAGAAGTCTAATTTAAACATTTGGTACTGAGGCAAACCTTAAAAGTCAGGTGACATCCAAATATAAATTGATTCATGTTTATGTGCAGGGCTGCATACAGCTCATAATTTGTTATAAATATATTTCATAGATTTTAAAATATTTTACAATAATTTTCTCAGACCTGCTAAGCTCCACCTAAATAAATATTCCAGATCTCATTCATCTATCTGTTAATCATTAGTGAGCTAACAAGAGAAATTGGTATGTAACTTTCTCCAGCTCAGCACATGCTCACAAATACCTCCACATTACCTTTCTTTTCCTGGTGATGCTACACCACTTCTGACATAGCAACTCATATGTTGGTATTGTATGCTCTATTGTAAACAAGTGATCAGCTATGGTTAAGCTATTATACATACCACTGTCTCTTGTTAGCTCACTAATGATTTACAGATGATGTCACAAAATGAATGAGATTTGGAGCATTTTTTTTTTTAGGCTGCACATCAACAGGAATCAAACTATATTTGGATGTCACTCAACCTTTACAACAACAACAAATGAGTATGATAAAGGTACATGTACAATGTACAATACAGATCTTAACTAGGCCTCACTATATTTTTAGTGACAAATCTAAACTTTAAAAACTTTCACACATCAGTTCCATTACAATGACACATTAAAAAAAGTACAAGTAAAGAAATTAAAGGACACAATATACAGTTCTTACCTCTATATTCTTGTGCATAACAGTAAGGAAATGAGAGAACTGTCTGCAGTGTTCATGCCTGTCTGGAAGAGATGCTAACTACATGTAGTATCAGATGTTGCTAGCACATGTTGCTGTAACCTTGTCAATATCTTCAAGATCTTCATGGTCTATTAATTCGAGTCCTGCCGCGGCACTAATGTCCTTTGGCAAGACATTAATCTACATTTGCCACACTTGACCCAGGTGAGGTAAATTGGCTACCTGGCAGGAATTAATTCCTTGAAATGCTTAAGCGCCGTAATGGAAGCCATGCTAAAGCCGGGGTAATAATTTTCAAATTTGGAAGCGCATAGAGACGTTCAATATGTGCTATAAAAGAACCGAATATTATTATTATTATTCCATTGTCTTAAAAGGGGTTGTACACACTGCTTCCCTAACAATTCTAGAGGGTTCTTTATCCACCAAATTTCTCTCCTACTGTTACAAATGGTTTTTGGATGGCATGGCCTATGCCATTTGATCCTAAGGGGTTGGCAAAGAGCATAATACATGTGGTTAACACTAAATGAAGCCTCCGAAACAAATTGGATAAATGTTAAGGATGTCTTATAATTTGGGAAAATATAGTGATTCATTTTGATATTTTATATATTAAAATATTCATTAAACTTGGAAGATTTATATGTATCAACTTTTTTTATTATTTGGTAAATGATTCTTACATTATCAAGGTTTGAAACGGGTGAATACTCCTAGCACTGGTGTAAAATTTCTTTCTGAAATGCTGACTATTGTAAATCGTTAAAAATATAAAAATCCAATAACATCTAACACATTCCTGTACTTTATTAGACCAAAACCAAACATAAAATAGGAAAACTGTAAACATTCCCCTATCTATAAAATCACAATAGCAAAAAATATGGTGTTAACTACAGTTTGAAGCCTCCGAAACAAGTTTTTTTGGTTATTAGTAAGTCTTGAAAAAAATTAACTGGATATCTATTTACTTTCAACTTCAAGGGAGCCTGCACATCCTAACATATGATTGCCATGCAGATTTAACATGAAACACATCGGTCTAGGTATTTAAAAAATGAAAAATAATCTTTTTGCTGTTTCGGAGGCTTCAAGTGTTTCGGAGGCTTCAAGTGCTAACGGAAAGTTTGTATTGTCTATTATTTTCTAATAGTTGGGAATATCTAAGCTGTTTATTGACAAGTGACTTAGGGGTCCTTATGCTACATTTTGATATAATGATTGGATAAATTCCTACATTCATATTTGTACAAGCTGTCCGAATAGTTTGTTTCGGAGGCTTCAAATCAGCTAACGGAAAATTGGGTCGACTCAGTCAAACTTTTAAAAAATTCTTACAAGCAACATGCTCAGAAAAATTTTGTCATTAGTTGGAAGTATAGATATCAAGTGTTATATCAAGAACAAAAGAAATGATCGAAAGCACTTTTCAAACCAGAGCTCTTCACATGAAGTTTGTTAACTATTGTTAACGGAAAATGAAGTCTCCGAAACGACAAATTACAACACTCTGTTCTCAAAAATAGATGAGCCGTTACAGTTTAAACTTCTTTGGCACTTTTCATTGAACATCTAACTTCACATTCTGCATAACAAAAACAATCCTCACTGTTCCTGAAAAAATGCAGGGCTTTACAAAAATGTCTATGTATTTTGTGTACACCAAAAGGGTCACATTTAGGGTACTTATGTGCCTGCCAAAATTTAACGAAGTAATCCCTGAAGATGTCTATGCTACCCAAGGTAGCACCCAAGTAGGTTACTCATATGCCAAAATATCTTTGAATTCTGTAGCTTTATGAGATCACTAGAAATAAAAATGTTCAAATTTCAGAGTTACACCCTTTACTGTGAAAATGACCATATACATGTACATTGGCATACAGTACATGTAATCATGAATATGTATACTATTATTAACAACATTTAAGATTTGTAACACCATAAGAATGCAATAAAAGTTGAGAAAAGAAAAGAAAAAATGGTTTCCTACTACTTGAACTATTGAAATATTTTCATTCAATTAAAAGAGACATGATCAAAAGAATGACCTCAACTCCAATGCAATAATGAGGTCAGTCGATCTACATCATGCACCCTTCTCATCCTATACAACTAACATAATGCAGTTTAGTTTGAGCTTAACAATTAAGAAATTTAAAGATTGCAGAGGTACATGTATATAGCTAGAGCCACTCCTTGTGTCACAATCCTACTATTCTCCCAAGATTTTTTAATAGGACTTACTTTTTTAAAATTTAGAGGCTATATATATTGTAAGACATTGTTGAGTACTGATTCTTGTTTTTTTAAAGTATCGATTGTAATAGTAAATTCATTTTTTGTTTTGTTACGTTTTCTAAACTGATTTGTACCAAAATACTTTGTTTAGCTGTTTAAGGGGTTAGGCTCGACTAGCACATGTGCTATTATCTGGCCCAATTTACCAACCAATAGTTTCTCTTCTTGTATATCTAAATTATTGTATGTATGAAATGTATTGCTGTTGGTAAATAAATCAAATCAAAGTATGGAAACTGTTCATAATAGAAAGTACTAGAAATCAGACATATTATTGATGAATGATTTTCATTAGCGAATTTTCTTTTAAAATCATCAGTAGCATTTTAGAAAGGATACAAATCCAGCACTGTAGTGTCTGATGAGTCTCTGCAGAGCATGGTTGTGTCTTTCATAGAGAGCCACCTGAAAAAAATCAAAAGATATAAATGATAGTCACAATTCTTGACAACACTAGTAAATTGGAGACAACCTGATTTGTTCATCTGTGTTTACTTATTGTGTATCTGTAGAGTAGTTTAAATTGGATGTTTCTTCCAAAGGAAGATAATCAAAATCGATTTTATTTTGTATTCATTTATTTTTTCCAGGTGAGATTGAAATTCACCCGTTTGCCCAGCATATTGGCACCTTTTGTCAGGCAAAAATATAGTTCTCACAAGTGTTTTTCACAGAGTGGTTTTAACACCTGACAGGAGATGCAGAGGTGTTGAGTTCAAGCTCTGTAAAAAGTCACTGATATCCCTAAACAAGACACTCCATGAACATGAAAAATGAATTTGCCATTCTCTACCCAGGTGTAGAACCTGTTAAGAGATACATTTTTTAAATGCTAGAACTTATAGTAATTGTCTTAAGGCCAGATAATGAGACTCCAAGAATATTGTGTAAGACAGACATGAGTGGTACAATGTTTAAAGAACGATGTACATGCACATTATGTATGGCAAGTGTAAATTATATTATATTTTGTGGAACATCCTCGACTTCACCCCCATTTCTCCTTCTACTTCTTCTCTTTTTTTTTTGATAGGGAATACTTACCGAATGTGGATCTGTAAGAAGTTTGATGACTTTAACAAAGTTAACCTGCTGGATCTTGATTCCCTGTAGTTTGGAGTGAAAGTTAAGACAAGAAAAAGAACACAAAATGGGTTACACAATTGTTACATTTGGGCATCTTCAAGCAATCTTAAAGACTTTAACATACTGTACATGTAATTAATGGAGTTTGACAAGCTAAAAATCAAATTTGGTAACATATATAGTCTACAAATTCATGTGTGAGTGTGTGTGCTCACAACAAACCATGTACACATGTACAGGTAGGTCTACATGTACTGCTTGAAAAACATATGATTATATAGTGCAGATGTTTTTGAGAAATGTTATTACTTAAATTTAATATTATTTAAAGGAGTCACACCAAGAAGCAAAAGTGTATTTGAATTGATGCAAATTCATATCATTGCGAAAGGGAAGCCTTACTGATCAAATACAACAAATTTCCTCTTCAAAATATGTTTGGGGCCGGCAGAAATCAACTTTCAAAAATGTTAGTTTTGAGATCCAGATTTACTGCCTTCAGCAGTCCTTCGTATGACGTCACTATTGTGACGTCACACCCTGGACACGGCTGTCTAGCTGCAGACTAATACACGCGCGACTCCGGTATGCGGCCGGAACCGAGCTGTGTGTCCAGGGTGTGACGTCACTATTCAGAGCTCGCTACGCTCGTGTGTTTGACTTAAGTTCGGGGGCGCTTGGGGGTCTAAGAAGGGTCTTGAAAAATTGCATTTTACGCCTTTCCATGATATCTATATGATTTCTCAGCAAATTATTCGTGTTTTTCAAGAGAAAATCTTTCCATCCATATGTAATTTGTTCTAATTATCAGTTGTTAGTAAATTTTCTTTGTGTAGCTCCTTTAATCATTGACTTAAGAGAATGGCAGAGAAAACCAAAAATATTTAAAAATAAAAGACACTACAAAAGTTCACATCTTTAGAGTTTAGTAAATAAAATTGCCTTTGAATTTTCACAATGGTATTAGAGTCTAGACTCTACAAAATAGAGACAAATTAAATGAGAGGTCTAGATCTAGATCTAGTTTGCATTAATTTGATACACAACCAATATTAAAGCTTTTTAAATTTTTTTTGAATTAAGTCTGCTCTCTTGACAAGATCCAATTAAAATTATATAAATGGAATAGGTCTAGAGTAGTGGCTCCGGTGTGCGGCCGATCGGCGGGAACTGCCGATTTTATTTTTATGCAAATACTCACAGAATACTTCAATACCCTCAATATAGAGTCCATATACTTACTTATTAAATAGAAGTCACAAATAACCTAACTGACCCACAGCGTGGTCAGCATTGACCACGTTTCATAGCCTTAGAGTTCCCCGGTTTGCGGGCACGCATTACCCGGTTTGCGGCACGCGTACGTCACAAAGCTTTATGCGCTACGTCACGATCAAAGCATATACCAAATTACTACGGGTAACCCAAATTTTCATGTTTATCTGTTGCTACGGTAAATTTTTCAAGTTTTAAACAATTTCACCTTTTCCTCGAATGGATCATCCCATACGGGGGTACGTACTACTAGAA
Organism: Strongylocentrotus droebachiensis; assembly: GCA_035222895.1. Lineage (NCBI taxonomy): Eukaryota > Metazoa > Echinodermata > Echinoidea > Camarodonta > Strongylocentrotidae > Strongylocentrotus > Strongylocentrotus droebachiensis. The sequence goes on along the minus strand of JAVYIG010017804.1, from coordinate 3,161 downwards.
ACTATCGGGTCATAGCGGGTACACACATCAGCACACATACCATCATACACGATCCCGCATGTTATGTGTGTATTAACACCCCCCACCGCAAACCAGAAAAACACGCAATTACGTGCCGGTTTGCGGTCACCCCATGCAACCTGCATGCAACTGGGCATGCGGTCGCACAATCAAAATATCTGCGATAGTAGACAGACCACAGCCATCATACTTCCACAAAAACATCAAATTTCACCTCCAATCGGACAAATATCGGACAAATAGAGCTACAATATTGATCTAGTCATGCCTCGATCTCTTAACTTAAAAGTTAGCACCTGCTGGAATTTTCATCGCCGACTGGTGCCGTAGATTTCCGACATCGCTGACGGATACTCCGTACCGACAGGAGCATCTGCTACGCCTACGGACGTTTTCGGCAAAGCAGAACTTACCGGGGGATCCACGGTAGGTTTCAATGATTATTATCGAGTCATATTTATTTTATTTTGAATAGAGTAAAGTACCCGGTAATCGGTCAGCTCCGGTTTTCGGCCAATTGGTTGGATACATGGTAAAATCACTTTAAAATACATCGCATAATAGCATAACACATATCCCACACATACCATACCATGCCAGTGTCACTGAAGAACCACATTTGCAATGAAAAATATATCCTAAAATATCACATTTTAGCGATGTAATCGGCGGTCCCGCTACCCAAATCTGAAAAATCGAGTTTCTTACGCGTGTATGTAAGAAATATGGGTACCATAAAATGAGCTTTATTTCAAGTATTTTTCAGATATAGAGCCCGATTTTGTGCTGGTCGCAAGCTCAAAAGTATCTCATCGCATGTATTAAATCAATGCAGCCGCACACCGCGACGCACACACGATATGTCCGTCTAATTCAGATTCCAACTTCCGATCACTGCTGTGCCTGTATTCGGCCAGGCGAGCACCCGGGAGCTCCGGCGTGGGATACCTGCTCCGCCCGCTTGTGCTATACATCAGCGCAGAAACGCACGGCGCGCGCGAGCGCTTCCTATTGACTTTGTACATGCGGCCGTAAACTGAAACGCTCGGCCGATAACCGGCTCCAAAACAGTGAAAATTGAAATGAATATTGTCATGGCAATTCGTGATTTTTTTTGGGGATTCTTTTTTTGTTTAAATAATAATAATATTTGCTTCATGATTTGAACAAGAAATGATAATAAATAGGAAGTAAAGAGTCCAATAAATAGGATTTTGTCTTAAGTGGCCGAAAACCGGGTACTTTACTCTACTGATACCCCTGGCCGCAAACCGGGCTATGCCGCAAACCGGAGACTCTACTCTAGATCTAATCTAGATTTAGCCCAATTAAAGGTCATCAATGTAGAGTTATCTAGACTAGACCTATATAAGAACTGAAGCCTTGATTCTTGAAGGAGTAAAAAAAAAAAATCTTGGTCCATTCAATTTGCCTATTGGTTTTCGGCCACTTAAGACAAAATCCTATTTATTGGACTCTTTACTTCCTATTTATTATCATTTCTTGTTCAAATCATGAAGCAAATATTATTATTATTTAAACAAAAAAAGAATCCCCAAAAAAAATCACGAATTGCCATGACAATATTCATTTCAATTTTCACTGTTTTGGAGCCGGTTATCGGCCGAGCGTTTCAGTTTACGGCCGCATGTACAAAGTCAATATGAAGCGCTCGCGCGCGCCGTGCGTTTCTGCGCTGATGTATAGCACAAGCGGGCGGAGCAGCTATCCCACGCCGGAGCTCCCGGGTGCTCGCCTGGCCGAATACAGGCACAGCAGTGATCAGAAGTTGGAATCTGAATTAGACGGACATATCGTGTGTGCGTCGCGGTGTGCGGCTGCATTGATTTAATACATGCGATGAGATACTTTTGAGCTTGCAACCAGCACAAAATCGGGCTCTATATCTGAAAAATACTTGAAATAAAGCTCATTTTATGGTACCCATATTTCTTACATACACGCGTAAGAAACTCGATTTTTCAGATTTGGGTAGCGGGACCGCCGATTACATCGCTAAAATGTGATATTTTAGGATATATTTTTCATTGCAAATGTGGTTCTTCAGTGACACTGGCATGGTATGGTATGTGTGGGATATGTGTTATGCTATTATGCGATGTATTTTAAAGTGATTTTACCATGTATCCAACCAATTGGCCGAAAACCGGAGCTGACCGATTACCGGGTACTTTACTCTAGTACATTTTCACCTTTTTCAAGCCCATCTCTTCATCTGTGATCACATGTCCAACAACAGGCACAGGTGGTTTAGGTTGCAGTTGCGTTGCCATCTTTGTCGTCATCTTTTCAAGACAATGTCAATGTCTGAATTTGTTGATGTTAACTTTTCATTCAAGAAATTTGACAATATTGTTTGCTGTTACTTAGTGTAGTGTTACTGTAGTGTTCCTGGATCAAGTCACAACTGTCATGTTCAGAAATAACCAGCACTTGCACTAAATTACAACGATCCAAATTTCGGTGTGTTTTTTTTTTGTGAGAAATTCTCAAATCATGCAATTCGTTTTATGCAATTGAAATGGGGCTTCTAACTTTGCCTTATTGCAGGTAAAAATACCAATCTATATAATATTCAGTTTCCAATCTTTTCACACAACACACTGCTTCAGATAAGAACGACGAAATCAGAGCCTTGTCCTCCTCAAAAGGTTCTTGTGTGTGTGTGCCACTGCACTGCACTGCACAGTCCAGATTCAGCTGCAGACCACGGGAAGCGTGCAGGGATTTACCGGGGCGCTGTCGGCCCAGGTAATGCGGTTGTTGATAGAGCTTCGCCGTCCAACGCAGATTCTACCCGACCTAGAAATCACTCTTACAGTCGTTCTAAATTTTCCCTCCTTACGACAGAGAATGTCCTGGTAAATAGAATATAAAATTTCAAACAAACGGTGATAGATCACACGCCAGTATAATATGTTTTATATCCTTGCTTCTTCAAAATAGAGAAAAATCAAAGGCGAAGCAACGCCATATTTACAGTTGCCACGATACCCCAAAGGATGCTGGGATATGATATTATTAGTAGTCTTTTTGAAAATCTTTATAAAATACATTTGAATGCAGATGATAGATAAATACTATCTTTTTACAATACAAATATTTAAAAGATTATCAAA
>JAVYIG010017803.1:0-24184 GCA_035222895.1 Strongylocentrotus droebachiensis | reverse complement strand
GGTGCTGAAGAAGATGGTATAGCCATTGTCAAAACTGGAGAGGTGCTAGTCCTGGATTGCCTTGTGGAAGGCCCGAATGGAGATCAAGACCATGAAGTCGTCTGGTTACTGGACGGTATCCAGGTGTCCAACGCTTCTAGACTAGTCCTGGCAGACCTGGACCATACATATCACGGCAGCAACATAACATGCTACAATGGGACAGCTCTGGTGCAATCCAGGATCATCCACTTTCATCATGGTAAGATTTTCAACCGGCCATGGAACGCATTCAGGACACTGACAGAGTCCTAAGGGAGTGCTAAATGTATCATCTTTTCCACTTATAATTTAATACACTGGACACTAGTATTTTCCCTTTTTCAAATTTTTAGAAAATAAAACAGTCATGCATTTGAAAAGAAAATACATAGACCAATCATGTTGTAAAGTTAAGAAAATTACTTATTTCTATGAGTTGAAGGAGAGAAGAATATTATATTTCTGAAATGATGAAGGAATTACCTGATATCCTGCAAGTATTGCTTCAAAATAAAAACTGACCTCAGTTAAGTAAGGAACTGAAACTCGGCCTTGCTCCATGCAGATTTCTCAATTTTGTTTTCTTCTGGTTTCAACAGAAGATGTCCTAGAAGTTGGTGAGCCATTGAGGCTGAATTGCACAACGTATCCCACCGGTGCCACCGATGTAACATGGCACCATAGCAACAAGATGGCTGCATCAGACTGGGTTATCACTGACCTTGATAATGGCACATCGCAGCTGATGATACCCAATGTGATGCTTGATGATAGTGGGGTGTACTCCTGCATGTCTCCACAAGGTGCTACCATCAAGGTCTTCAATGTCTCAATAGGATGTGAGTACACGATATAATGTCAAAGGATATCCTCAAGAGGCACTTTGTTGCCTTGCTCTATAATCATAAATAATAATAATAATAATAATAAAAACAGCGCTTTTAAAGCGCTTACCACCAAAGTCTCTAAGCACTACAATAAACAAAATACAATGATAAACAATAATATATAAAACAAACCAAACAATTACAAATAAACCTACAAATTAAATTACATATGAAATATAATAATAATAATAATGATAGTATTCTGCTTATATAGCGCTTAATACAATATCTCTAAGCGCTTTACAGATATTCTATTACCCCGGTCATTGGATTCGGTGCTTGCCCGCACACACTGTGTGCACAATCTCAACTCTCTGGGGAGCATTCCAGCCACGCGTTATTTGCCGCTCAAAAACTCAAAAACCAACAATGACGGTCGCATCCTACCGGGAACCCATGCCACACCTGGATGGGGAGTATAGCAAGTGCAGGTTAATATCTTGCCAAAGGATATCAGTGCCGTGTCAGGATTTGAACCCTCGACCTTCGGATCTCCAGTCAAGGGCCTTAAACCACTCGACCACGACACTCCCAGACAATAATATACAATAATGTTGAAGCGTTGAACAATAGGGGATAGAGCAACGTCGATCTGGCGCTGCTCAGTGGCTGCCGGGCTCACGATCAATTGGGCAAAAAGAATTTCCATTTTCGGTTAAACTTAATAAAATTTGGACTGGACTTTAAAAGATTATTATTATTGTTATTATGCAGCTCCCTCTTGGGCAGTAACTCACCAGGGAAATGGTTGATCCTGACAGCAAACCCTGGGACAAATACACTCACCTCAGATAATTACCCTTTTCAAAAAGTTACAACTTGAACAACCATCACCAGCACAATAAATGGAACGATTACGAATAATTCACCTAGATACTTGTACTATCTGTTGATTTCAGTTGGATGGTTATTGCTAGGCCGGGGTATTAGCTGTATGGTTATAAAATGTCCAATATAATGTCATTTTCATGAGTTGGAGATTGTCCATATAAGCTGACCTTTGGCGATAGTTTAGAGTTATGCTGTCTGTTGTTCTGTAAGTTGCTTTTTTGTTGGAATACCATGCTTGTCTGAGTACATCTTGTTGGCATACTTGGTAGCGACATGTACTTCACGCGCAACTTACTATATCTGTGTTTTGAAGTACTGTGAAACATGATTGCATCAAAATTTGCCAGTATGTGCATGCGAGAAACCATAGGCGTGCCAACGATTTAATGCTTTCAATGGTTAAGGATTAATTTTGCATGTGTTTGAAAAACAGTTTTTAGTTAGGCATCAAAACATACATGTAGAAGTGCGCAAACATGTGCCTCTATATGGACACCTGAGCATATGCTTGGGAGATTGTTTTAAGTTCTAAGTTCTTCAAATTGTATAAACTTTATTTGCTTGTGCATCAATATGGACACCTACGTTGGGGAGATTAATTGTTTTAAGCGCTAAGTTCTTCAAATAGTATAAACTTAATTTATCCGTAAGGTGTGTTGACATCATTTCAAATGATTTTGGACATGGCGGATGTCAGTGGATTTCATACCTAATTACTATATGTCATTTTCTGACTTTTCTAGCCCACCTGATCTGTTCACTTGTTCATCTCTAGTTCATATTTCTGTTTCTTCTATGCAGTATTTCCACAGGCCCCGAATGTTGACTGTTTTGGATGCAATACTGTGGCTTTTACTTGTGAATGGAAGGACATTTCTGATACTCATTTACCAACTGATGTCACCTATGAATACAAAGAGTAAGCACCAGTCAGAGATGTACAATATAACTAGAGATCTATGTCTGTATAAATTATTAGCCAATTATTTCAGTTCTTACTTCTCATGCATGCTAGCTAATTTTGATATTTGGTGAATCCAATAAAATAATATAGGTAATACACAATAAAAAATAGGGCCTAGTCTTGTGCATGTAGGTATTTTTTTTTGGGTCAATCCTATGCTGTGGCTGATCCTACAATTCTTTTTCTATTTTTTCTTCTCGTTTTGTTCTAGATATCTAAAATCCTGGACCGAGTGCCAAGATTATCGTGATTATGGATGTCACTTCAGGATTGGGGATATGTCAACATTCAGACTCAACATCACCAATGCACTAGGGACACTCAGTGTTGATGTTCCGGAGTACAAGCCTCTCGATCATTGTAAGTGAGAATGCACCCTCGTGGGAAGGGGTTAATGATAAAAATAATAGTTGAGTCTTGTGTAGGGTTTAGTTCAGGCACATTGCCACTCCTGTCGCTCCATTATTATTACCTCGGCATTAGCATGACTGCCATTGCAGCACTCAGGTAATTCCTGCCTGGTACCCATTTATCTCACCTGGGTGAAGTGTGGCAAATGTAGAGAGAGATGGTGCTTTGGACAAAACAAAAATAATGAAAAGCGGGAGAGTTGACCTTTGAATACCTCACAATCCACTGACCCGAGTGCCAACTTGAGATTCACAATGATTTTTTATTCATAACTTTCTTATCATTTGTCTGATTAATTTCAAACTTTTGCTATTGTATTTCTATCATTTTTTTCTGCTTTCATACAAATGAATATTTCGCTAGTTGCTGCATTATATACCTAAAAGCCAATTAACTTTTCAATAATGATCATTCTATTTCTTTGAATCATGAACTCATTACTGATTACCACATACTATAAGAGTTAATTCGGGAGAAATAAATGTAAATAGTCTATTGAAGTGCCCCATTACAATCAGTGTGGTCTCATACTACGAGGCATGACCCGGTGACGGCTCATGCTTTAGTGTATAGATAGCTCATGCGACAGGCTTTAGTGATCTCAGTACTTGCTTGAAATCTTTTCGCCTGCTGTCAAAAACACGATCTATGAGTGATTACCAAAGTTCTCAAAAATAAACCCCTGCGAAAATAACTGCTAATACAGTAAAGGGATATAAATTTTATTTGTTTTTCCCTTTTGTCTTGTAGTTACTGCTCCTGCGCCGAACATCACAAGTGTTGTTCCTGTTTCCTCCCATACAATGGACATCCGATGGACGCTCTCTGGCTGTAACCTAGGCCAATACACTATGATTGGTAGTTTTAAGTACAAGTTGATATATCGAGATCCCTCCACAAGGGAGAATGGAACGGTGAGTTAGAAATGAGTTCTATTTTATCAAGAATTATATACTAGTCACCGTGACACAGGAGCATGAGATAGAAGCAATGTTGCAACAAAAAATTTGGATAATTAAAGTCATTTCTTTTTAGATAAAGTTGAGTTCTGGTCATGCAATGGCATTGTGAAAGAAACTGTGTGGGAGTGATTGGTAAAGGTTGATCATGTAGCACATATAAGTGCCGGTATTTGTGAGGTTTTGGAATCATCAATATGATAAGAAATTTGCCCAGTCTTGCTAAAAATTACATGCACCGTACACAGAAATGTGTATATCGTAAAATTTGCAATATTTTGTTTGGTATCCCTTAACCGGACTGGAACCTAAAAGAAACTTGAATAGTTTTGACCTACAATAAAGTATGGTATGATGCCATTATGAGCGCTGTCTAGACCATTCCTACTATGACTTTAGGAGCAGATATATGCACTGAAATTAAGAATCCATCGCTTCAATTGTGTCATTATTCAAGACAGCCAATTCACTTAACGGTACCTGTCTCAATTCTTAAGGATAAAGTTAGATAAAGAAGTGATTTGTTATGTTATCCTACTTAAAGGTATAATGCAAAGTTTTGGGAAATTTCGAAAATTGGATAGATAGTATTTCTTTAAAATGTTGATATATTTGGATGCCCCTGTGGATGTATTATAAGCACTATAAAATGTAGCCCCTAAAACACTTCTGCCTTTGAGAAATTGAATAATCAAAAATTTACTGATGCTCCCGGTAAATTTCAAATATTTTAAATAGCGCCTAAGGCCATTCCATGGTAGCTGCGACCATGAAAATCTCAGAATATGCAGTTCTGATATAATTTCCAAACGGGAATAGCAAATCGGTCGATTGTAGTCAAGAAACATTCTTTAACAGCTAAAGTAATATCAGTCTTGAGAGGGAGCTATACAACCTAAAGAGTTTATTATTTACAATTTCATCACTTTAGACTTGATTTCAACCGCGACAACGATCATTGAATATTGTAAAATCGTATATGCTTCCTATATGTTCATTTGAACCAAATTCATGACCCCATACCAAAACTTTGTATTACTTTTAACTCTGATTTACTTGCATTCCTCAATTCTTTAGGATAACATGATGCATGTAATGTATACTGTATGTTATTTGTAATGACTGGCTTAATTAAATCAATAAAATTGAAAATTGGATATCATACTAGCATGTGTAAAAGTGGTTTAACCCAACTATGATATGATTTCTCCTACAGCCGGTTTTCATATCCTATCTCAGGCAGCATGATTTACAGCTGGAAAATGCCAATACAGAATACTGTTTTCGAGTGACAGCTCGTAAAAGTTCGTCTGACTGGGGGCTGTCATCTAAGGAAGTGTGCCGTAGAACTCTACCAACAGGTTAGTTTTCGTTATCTCTCTTATTTTCATAAAGGTCGGCGGAGGAGGCGATGTGTTGCAATCGGATCGTCGTCTGGCTTTCATGTGTGACTTTCATCATGCGCTGGGCAGACGAAAATGCAAAAAATGATTGTGTGCCTGTGAATTTGCCCCTCGATCCCCTTTTTCTGAATGCAGGTTTCGGGTTCAGGGCAAAACACTTTGTTCATTGGACTAGTAGAGTCGCACCCTATACAGGTATTAAAACCATCTAAAAAAAAACACTGAAAATGAAATATAATCATAAAAAGAATTAATACTATTAATGTAGAGTGTGCATCAAATTCCTATACCCTGTAACTTACAAATAGGTACATGGAATTATGTTTATGGTATAGGCCTGTGTTTCACAAAGCTAATTTCTTAACCCAGACATGCTGTTTATTTACAAGCTTGTTTAAATGGTTTTTCTTTTTCTTTAGTGTTTTATTTGTTAGGCAGTGTACCATGCAGTGTTTAAACAAGGCTTCACCAGGGCCCTGTTGCATAAAACTTACCATTGATGGTAACTTTGCCCCTTAAATGCATCAGAAAGGAGAAATATGAAGAAAATGCCCCTCCCTTCCTCCACCTTTTTCTCTCTTTTTTTTTTGGGGGGGGGTCATATACAGTTGGTTTTTTACTGCAGCATCGTGTGGATAAAGTAGATCATGTAGTTGTAGGAGAAGCCAGGTGCAGACTTGTCTATCAGAGCTTTGTTTCGAAATACTGATCCTTATTCTCTATCTGTTTGATTCCTAGTGCCAAATGTGGGCTTTGAGGGAACAGACTACACCACTATTCAAAGTGAAGAGAGAGAGGATGAGAGAGACATTATGCTAACATGGAAGGTAAGATCCTACATCTGTTGTTTTTTTTTTTTTTTTTTTTTTTTTGTTGTTATTGTTGCAATAAGTACAAAATAATAATAATTTTGAGTACTGGTCTCGCTATGTAATTGTAGAACAAATTTTCTTGAAGCTGTTATAGAGAGTTTGTTTGATTATGTAGTAAATGGGAACAATTGTGTATCATCAAAGTTTCCACAAATTGAATAAATTGTTATTAAAAACCTCAACAAATGAAAAACAGAGGACACAGCTATGAGTACATTGGTCTCCAAGAAACATTCCTATTCCTATTCTTTTCCTATTTGAAATATGAGAGCGTTTCAGGAATCGTCCTTTACCATGGCCTAGCTTCTCTTCTCTGATATTCTTCCAAAATGTAGTGGTGTCTTTATTAATAGTTGAGTGGTTTAGACTTTGGAATGGGGATGCAAAGGTTGTAGATTTGATTGAGCCCTTGTGTGGCACTTATGTCCTTTAGCAAGACATGAATCTACATTTGCCACTTTCTACCCAGGTAAGAAGAAATTTCTTGAATGCAGTGGCCATCTGTATGTAAAAGCCACATGTCTACTGTAGTCGTCTGCATTTTTTCTCCATCTCTATCTATCTCTGTTTCTCTCTCTCTCTCTCTCTCTCTCTCTCTGTCTCTCTCCTGACTCTCTCTCCCCCTCTCTCTCCCCTCTCTTTCTCTCTCCTCTCTCGACTTTCTCTTTCTCTATCCCTCTCTTTTTATCTCTCTCTCTCTCCCACTCTCTCACTCTCTCTCCCACTCTCTCACTCTCTCTCCCACTCTCTCTATCTCTCTCTCCCTCTCCCACTCTCTCTCTCTCTCCCACTCTCTCTCTCTTTCAAGGAAGAAGCATGTGTTATATAATCTGCTGAGAAGGGCCACATGGCCGAGGCCACTCTATCTTGTACGTTTCCTTGAGGTGTGACTGTGTCTGAGCATTTGAAAGTTGAATATATCCCTGTGACTGTCTTTCATACTTTCTTCAATATCTTGACTCTCTCGCTGATTTTATTCACAGCTGAATAAAACTGACAGTAAACCATTCCAGGGAGTTAGTCACTTCGAGCTAGAAGTGAGACGAGACCTAAAGACCATCGACGGCGGGACGTCAGAGGGTAACACTACGATCATCTATGATCTTGAGGGGCGTAATGATTACAGTCTGGATCTGGACACTTTCAACCATACAATACAAGGTACCGTAAATCTCTGTGTATAAGGCGCACCTGTGTATAAGGCGCACCTGTGTATAAGGCGCACATGTGTATAAAGCGCACCCCTATTTTGGGGGCAGAAGAATGTGTAAGATTATTAATGTAAATAAAAAACAGTAGGGGACCAAGGATAGAACCTTGTGGTACACCATTTGTTATAGAAAAAAATTGAGGAATTATTATTATAAACTACATATTTAGATCTATTAGAAAGATGACTTTCAAACCAAGATGACAGACAAATTTGAGTGTTGTTGTAGTTTCCGAGTGGTGAGTCAACACACTGATTACTGAGCTGGGAGACATTGCCAGGCATAGCGCCATAAATCGAAAATTTAAAAAAAATTATAAAAGTACTGTGAAACCTGCTTCAGTGATGACCTGTCTATAGAAGACCATGTTGCTTTTTGTTTCTCTTGAAGAATGTTTGTTATCGCAAGCTTCACAAAAGAACTTGTACATTAAAGACCTCTTGGATAGCAGTTCTCATTGAAATCTGCACTAGTAAACCTGTATATAAAGACCACCTGCTTTATATAAAGAATCCATTTTTACACAGTTTTTGAAAAAGCGCTCATCTAAGGATTTTCGTTTTGGTTCTCATCTTCAAATTGGTATAGAGTCTTTAATATGTCTTTGTCTGTTGTATTCTTGAGATTAAGATTAATTGTGATCATATTAGTTGTAAATGCTCTGGTGTTCACTATAACAAAGTATGTGGACGGATGAATTACAAATTTTCCCCAGAGCAGTCAAATTTCATGAAGGTCAAATGTTTGATATCTCTATTAAATGCTGCACAAGGGCAGTTCTGAATTGAGATGTGGAATATTTCATGTAATACAATTTTGTTAAAACATATTTGTGGCTTACACCCATTAAATAAGATTGATTGATCGATCTGTAATTGAAAACAAGTCAGAAAAAATTGTGGAACCAGCGGGATTTGAACCTGCCGTCTACTGCTTGCCTGGCAGCGACTCTACCACCAGGCCATCACTGGGCCATGGCACAGTCACAATCTTATTTACTGGGTGTACTAAAGCCCCAAATATGTTCAAACAATTGAAATTTCTCCCAGGAAGCATTCCATTTATAAAAAATAATACAATATTGTTCATGCCAATATAGTGATAATAATTATGAATATTTGGGGGCACTAAAAATGAAAGGTACCATATTACTCTCAAAATGATAGATTCGCAGAGAAATGAAGTAATGGTACAGAGACAAATATAATAAGTACATCTCATAAGACTATTGGGGAAAGAATTATGTTATAAAGGATCTATTTTTGTATCAAAGAAAAGGATTGAATTGATATCATGCCTTGCTTCTTGCTAAACAAGTTACCATTCTGAAATGTTTGCCTATATTCAGGTCTTGCCAGATATGAGAACTATACGATCACTCTGTCGGCAGTAAACTCAGCTGGAAGATCAAAAACTACCCTAAAAGTTGTTGCTATGGTGGTGACGAAAGCTGGAATTTCAGGTAGGAGTACGTGTACAACCTAAAGGGAAAGTCCACCCTAATATTAGGATTGTTTTAATAAAAGCAGTAACATGACAGAAACAGGTCAATTAAAATTTGAGCAAATACCAAGTAAAAATGAGAAAGTTATGAATTTTTAAGGTGTTCAATCAAACACAATTCGGCAACTCTGTAACATATATCTTGCAAGCTCCCCTCCCATTTTCCCAGCACTAAAAAACTTCAACAATTTATATTTCCCTTAAAATTTTAAATCAAACATTCACCCTTACTATTATTATTGCAAATATGTTTTTATACAACCCCTGTATGAAACATAGCTATTCTGTGATCAATAACTAAGATAATGAGAGTTTATGAAATTTTCACTATAGAGAAAATTGAGAGGGCCTTGCAAGATACATTAATTTGTGGTTCACTGATGACAACTTCAAAAATTCATTACTTTCCTATATTAATTTGGATGTTGCTCAAACTTTCACAAATTTGTTTCTCTCATTTTTTTTGCTTTTATTGAAACCAAGTTAATATCAGGGTGGACTATCCCTTTAAAGTGTACTGATCACCAATGCATATTTTGCTCTGTATGCTAGGAGTTCCATGTCGCTTTACTATTTTCAAAATATCAATATCAAATATTTCTTCTGTAAAGAGATATCATAAATGAAAAACACTCTCAATTAGCAGAAAAGCTACATAAAAGAAAATAGACTTAAAGTCAACCCAATTTTCACAAAGAATAGGGCCAGCATCAGAGCCCAAGCCTCGGTAAAGGGGCTTTCTAGTATTCTTTATTCTTCTCTTTTTCTGTCAGCCCATAGAAAAGTGTTTTGACCATATATTTTAACATTCTTACTCTACACAAATTATTATTTTGTGTGCAATTTGATCTTTAGGTTGTAATATCTCTTTGGTTCTGGTGGCGAATATGAATTTAAAATGAACTTGTTGGAAGCAGGCATACTGTTACACGTCTATCAACAATAAATTTGTTACAATATTTTGATGTTCCTATCTATTCATAAGTTTGCATTCCAAGAAATCTGACTTTTTTCAATGTCACTAGGTGGTGTCACACAGAGAAATCCCTTAAAAAATCCCTTAAAAAATCCCTTGAAAAATCCCTTGAAAAATCCCTTAAAAAATCCCTTAAAAAATCCCTTGAAAAATCCCTTAAAAAATCCCTTGAAAAATCCCTTAAAAAATCCCTTAAATAATCCCTTGAAAAATCCTTTCAAGGGAGAATTTTTTTGCTTCGTTAGAGGATTTTTAATGGGATAATTGATGACAGACAGCAATTAACAGGATAACTAAAATCCAGATTTTTGGCCTCTGTGTGACACCGCCTAATGTCGCGTGCGATTAGTACACGCTTAGTTGGTCTTTAGTACTGGTAGCTTGAATGAACTTAAAATGAAACTCGTTGGATGCAGTCATATTGTTCCACGTCTATCAACAATAAATTTGTTAGATTTTTTATTTTCCTATCTATAACCTTTGCCAATAGAGTGGTGAAGTGTGATGTCATAAAAAATCTATTTTTAGAATTTCTCATTTTTTTCTTCATTTTCCGAAAGAGCATACAAAATAATGTCCAAATATCGAAAACCAATTTAATATGTTAAGTATTGGCTGAGATATAACCATCTGATTAAATATATGTCCTATATGCTCTGGCTCTTAATGGTTAGGAGCCAGAGCATATAACAATGAGTTCCCATAGGACATATATTTATTCAGATGGTCACATCTCAGCCAATACTTAACATATAAATTGGTTTTCGACATTTGGACATTATTTGTGATGCTCTTTCGGAAAATGAAGAACAAATTGAGAAATTCTAAAAATAGATTTTTATGACGTCACAGCTTCGGTACTCTTTGTCATTGCCATTGTCATCCCCATTGTCATTGTCATTTTCGTCGTGACTATCTTTGTCAGTTTCATTGTCAGTGTGCTTGTCTTTGTCGTTGTCATTGTCATTGTCTTAAACTTTGTCAGTCCATGTAGAATTTTTGTACCCTTTAATTCATAAATTCTTGTCATTCTTATTATTTCCCATAGTTTTGATTAGTGCTGGAGTGTGCGTTCCGCTGGTCGTCCTGCTAATCTTAGCCTCTCTTGCCTTTGCGTACCAGAGACTTGAGAACAACTCAAAGGACTTACCAAAGCCTGTCTACCGTGACGTAAGTAGCCTCCCGTTCAGACTACCTACACTCATCGTTTCGCCTTACAAGAATCATATAGCTTTAATTGCTTTTTCAGTCTAACCTGAACATTGTACCATAAATAACGTTGTATAAACCGCCCTCGTGTATTAACCGCACCCCTCTTTTTCGCCCTTTTTTTGCGGAGATTTTTTTTTTTTGTGTGTAAGATCATTATGGTACTGTAAATTAAAAAACAGTAGGGACCTAGGATAGAACCTTGTGGTACACCATGTAATAAAAGAAAAATTGGAGGAATTATTATTATAAACTACATATTGAGATCTATCAGAAAGATTACTTTCAAACCAAGATGACCGAGTGGTGAGTCAACACACCGATTACCGAGCTGGGAGACATTGCCAGGCATAGCGCCAGGTGGAGGGGCATAAATTGAAACTTAAATTATTATTTTTTTTTTTTTTTTTGGTGTACCGTGTATAAACCGCACCCCCGACTTTGAAATTTTTTCGGCGGCAAAAAAGTGCGGTTTATACACCGTTATATACGGTATGTTGAAACGTATGCTTGAGAATTGTTTCAAAAGAATCAGGGCCCTAGCGACTCTAGTCTGAATGTTGTATCTTATGAAAATCCTATAACTGGTTGGGGCTTATCTTGAGCGGGCACTGATGATTGCCTTGCTGTTATATCACCTGACCTCTTTATAATTAGTTTATTTATACATCGTTACTTTGTACCCAGTTGTTCTTCTGATGCTTACATCCCTTGCGCTGTATTTATACAACGTAATATGAAATTTTCATATAAACTTCTCTCATCTGAATAGGCTGTATGGCAAAAATCATGATGATAAGATAATGTTCGTTATGGTGGTAGTACCAGTAGTAATGGTCTTATGGTACCCTTTCAATAAAAGCATTTAATGCATGAAGTTGGCGCACTTATCTTTGATACCGTAAGTTATTTTTTTAGACTGTTGAGCTTGCATTGTGTAAACGTAAGTAGTATGAAATGTGGGAGAAATATTTTAGTAAATACAAACAAAAAAATGATAGCTATAGGAAGATTTTTTTTTTGAAAATTTAATTTGGTATACCCTTGTTTTCTGTGATGTTTGAAAGATGGAGGTAGCAAAATGCTTCAGAAACATGCTGTA
Source organism: Strongylocentrotus droebachiensis (assembly GCA_035222895.1). NCBI lineage: Eukaryota > Metazoa > Echinodermata > Echinoidea > Camarodonta > Strongylocentrotidae > Strongylocentrotus > Strongylocentrotus droebachiensis. The sequence continues at coordinate 11,835 of JAVYIG010017803.1, read as the reverse complement.
ATCACTGACAATTAAGTGTTTTCTGAAACACCACATTCAATAACTGTTTTCAGAGCTACCATGGTTGCAACAGATAAGGCCTTGTTCAGATATGACGCTGCTAAACCGTAGCCTTTTTATTGGTGATGACATAGAGTGACATACAAGTTACATTTCTGTATCTTGTAACACAGTTCTAACTCAGCAAACTATTGCAGGACCTTTGTTGCGTGCAATTGCAATTCATTTACACATAAATAAACCACAGTAGTTTTTTGAGGTGTTTCACCGCGTCATATCTGAATGAGCCTTAATTAGGCCAGTTTGTGCCCCGGCCCCCCCACTCAGTGTTATTTAGGGTACGCATATATGCATGTTCCCTCCTTTTGAAAACACCCCCCTAAGTCCGGTGAACAGTCAATACGGGCCGGATTTTTGTGTACTACAAGCCGGACTTTAATGCGTGAAAAGTACCCCTTTACAGGACATTTTGGTAACACGCATGGTATCCCTCCGATCACGGAGTGGCATGTGCACCATGCCACTCGAAATGATAAAATGTACGCTAATGCAACTTTACATTTGATCTCCTTTTCCTATAGAATGTGGGCAACGTGAAGCCAACCAATATCGAGCGTGAGGTGTTTGACGAGCTCCCATCAGTCACGAAGGAGAAGCAGAGGCAACTGCTTATCAGCCTTTCCAGAGAGTCGGCAGACTCCCAGTCAGAAGACAAAGGTTACAGAACATCCAGTACCAGCACCTCAGGGATGGAGACAGACACATCTTCCTTGGAAAGGGGCAAGGTGGAAAAAGTTCCACTTCTCAAGATGCGCGAGATGCGGAACATAGGCGGTAGCATCGACTCGAGTCCGTATTCCCTGCTGTCGGAACTCACCCCATCTTCCCGGCCTCATCTTCAGATGGCGCAGGATGCTGTGGAAACAGATTTGGACTCTTTGTCGCCACCGGGGGGACACTATTCCTCCACGGATGAGGGGACGTCGGTGGGAGGAAGCAGCTCTTACAACCAGCTCAGTTGCTTCCGGGACACGCCCCATCCAAATCCTTACTATTCAATGTTCGGGCAGGTTCAAGTGAGGTCTATTGAGCCATCGAATGACTCGGGATATGTAGCTGATGGCATTCAACAATGCTCAAATGTTGGATACGACGATCACCTACTTCGAGCTGACGATGCGGATGACGAGTCAAGTCAGCCTTCAACCCCAGCCACTCCGAATTGTGCCTACTACTCCTCTCTTTCCGCCCGTCCTGACCCTGCTGGCCTAGATAGGTCCTCGGGCTACTGTGATCCGTACGTGATTGCAGCTGCCATGCCAAGTTCCCCACCGTTGAGGTTACAGTCGGTAAACCTAGCAACAATTGAAGAGAGTCCAAATCATTATGTACCCCAGGTAGCACCTAGGGTGCCCAATTCTCATGACGGTTCTCAGCCCCCCTGGAACTCTGGCTATGTGGATAGCACTGACATATTTATGGGAAGGCCTTCTAGCCCACAAGATGATGTGAGTATTGACAGTAACCCCTCTTCATCACAATCATCCCCAGAACATGCTGTCATCATCCACACTAACCCAAGAAGAAATCCTGACCCTTTTGGTGAATACATGGATAACACATACTTTTCCCATTCGCCCAGTACTCCTTTAAGCAACAGCAGTCTTCCAACATCAGCGGTCATTGATTCTCCCATCTCCAGCCCAGTCAAGAGTAGCCCAAGACCACCTCAAAGCAATGGGTACGTTGACTGCCCACCTACCTCAAACTCGCCCAGCACCAGACCAAAAGGCAACTCTGGTTACGTCACGTGTGAGCAACTCCGGCAAGTCCAGACGTCTCTACCTCTTGAGGACACCCGTCAAGCATCTGAACAACCCTTGCAGAGTCCTGCTCATGTTGGCACAGTCCCGCCAACCCTCTTAAGAAATGCCAGTGCGTATGTGCCCATCACTCAGACGCCTGTGTCTGTACAAAGTGCTTACATCCCTGCAGACACTCCTGCTCAAAGACAGGCTGCACAGATAGATAGTGGCTCTTCTGACATGGACACCATGTTGCCTCAGGCTTTACCTGCAGCTGATGTGAAAAATGAACCTACTGATGTAGAACGGGAACCTTTGCGTGATGATCACAGGCAGGTAAAACCATCAGGGTACCAGCCACAGGAAGAAATCCCAAATACCAAGTTAGAAAGGGTACGAGAGAGTCCTACCCTGAGCAACAGCAATGAAGGACCTCAGGTCTGTAATGGTTCTGCACCTTCGCAGGTTGGTCCTAACAGACATGGAACATTACCTTGTGTTAATAATGGAGGCTATGTCAGCAAGGACATGACAAACTTCCCCTGTAGGACTGATCCATCATTTCCATTAGAGCTGAATAACAATGGATATGTACGCATCAATTGAACAAATACAGCAGTCACTTATAATACCAAGTCACCAAAGAAGTGAACTGAGCAAGAACTAAATTTTGATGAATATCTCAAGAATGCCTACAACAGTTTCATATCTCAAGAATGGTGATGACCCATGGAGGCAAAGAACTTGTTTGAGGAGAAATTGTAATATATATTCCAAATTCATACTCATGCCAAAAAATGATCAAGTTTAGCGCCATCTTGTGTTTGTTGCCTTTTAAGATTTCCCAGTTTTGTTCTCTATTTTAAGAAGTTTGACATTGTTGGAAATGTTTATGTATATGTCCGAAACCTTGCGATCATTATGTAATTTACCGTAATAGCTACATGTATAGTATGTATAATCTGTAGGTGTTACAATATGTGTGTCCCGAGACATTATAGATTTGCATAAACATGTTCATGCATGTCTGCTATTGTAGAATACAGGACATGGTGCTAAGAAAAAATAATGTTTAAATTATTTTCCTTGTTTTGTTTTGTTTATGGATTAATCAAGACTGTCAACAGGTTCTCAAATATAGGGAACACCAAGTTAGGGAGTGGAATGTTCTAGTAGGGGGCTGGCTCGCTCTCACGGTAAGGACTTCTTAAATGGGGTGTTAAAGTAGGCATTGTAGCGGGGGGGAGGGGGGGGCATTTAATTGAAAAACAACAACAACAATGTACCCCTTTCCCTCTGTTGACACTCATGAGATTAAGGAAGTTTTCTTTGTTTGTTCTATCCTCCAGGGGGGGGGGGGGTCGATTTTGAAATCCCAGGGAACATGATAAAAAGATATAGAAAAAGATTAAGAAGAATCAACCCTCGGAAGGATTAAAATTACCATCCAAGATGTAAAATCTCTATTAAGGGTCTAAAAATCATAGATTTTAGATGGGGTTCTCTAAATAGGGTATCAAAACTACTCTTTAGGTTACTTTTCAGAAAGCTATTTACGCTGATGATGTACAGTACTCAATGTGATATACCACCACCCCCCCCCCCCCCTCTCCCACATCACCCCTCCCACATCACCCAGATTCTTTCTTGACTACATGGTACATGTATGAAAATGTCAAAATTGCAGTGGCAAAAGTGGAAATACTTTTTTTCTTCAAATTTTGATAATATCTTTACACGATGCATTATCATGCTCAAATCAAATGTCATGTATATATGTATAGTTTAGTTATATTATGGAATACTGGTGTTCTGTATATTTGAATTGATATGATATATCGTTATGAACTTAATCCTACCCTGGTATGCCTTCCTTCTTTCTTTCATGTTCAGTACTGATGAAACACTTGCCTTTCTTAAATATTTATGAACATTTTCTTTACTTTGAGATGAATACTTTCAGATGATCATTGACATTATATATACAAATACATATATATATTTATTGGTTAGATTTTCAAAAGCAATTTCAGGTTACTGAAACTATGTAAAAATACACAAGGAGCTTTCGTGAAGTTACTTTCATAGCTGTTTTTGTTATTGAATTTGAGAGTATGGTTGAAAACGTTATAGTTTTCAAATGACTAATGAAATATGGATTTATTAGAATATCAATTTAATTGGAAGTTTTAAAATGAATAACTGATTATAATTACATTCCATATTGAAGAATAATTTTATAATGTAAGTGATTCAGTGCCTGCCCACAGTTTACATAATCTATGGGGGGAACGAAAAACAAAACAAAAAGGATGCTATACAGTAGGCTTGCGGGTGCACCATGTGAGAGAGAGAGAGAGAGAGGGGGTTGAGGAGTCCTGACGACGGATAGTCAACCTGTTCGAAACGTCGAGCCACTCATCCTCTCCAAGCGCTATAGCTAAGAAAGATAACAAACGGTCCTTTCAGGACTCCTCAACCCCCTCTCTCTCTCTCTCTCACATGGTGCACCCGCAAGCCTACCGATATCTACATCAAAATACAAGCTAACACTTACAAGCAGCATCTATAAAGGATGCTGTCTTTAAAAATTATAGAATTTCTTGAGTGTTGTTGTTCTAGAATGAAGTAGTCCTTGGGGCAGAATTTGCTCAACTATCAGAACTTTTTTTTTTTTTTTAAAGAGATGGCATTTTGGGGGATTTTTTTTTTTAAAGAGGAATATGCAGATTCTTGCACAAATATCTTTTCATCGACAATCATTGTTACTCTTACCTGTGCACATTCATAGAAACTAAAGAAGACAATTATTTGAATCTTCATTTGTATTGCCTTGAATACATAGCTCCAGCTTCATTCAACTACATTTTAATTATTTATTAATTTACAACAGTGTTTATATACAATGTTCATATCAGGATCATATATATATATATAAATGTACTAGTATTATAAAGTGTACGATTGAACACAGTGACCAAAATCTATCCATTTTTATACAAAACTTGTAGACATTTATTGTTATATTAAGTGTAAGGGTATTTTACAAGGTGTTTTGAAAATCGTTTTGTGTTTCTGTGACTATATTATTTTGTATGTGATTCGAAACAGTTTCCTTTTGGTGCACTAATTACAATTTTTGTGATTTCTCATTACATCTCATAGTTTCCTTCATTGGAAATATGCAATGCAAGTATTATTAATTCTGTACCATATGTTAATCAAACTCATTATGTTAATGAATTTATACATGTACAACTCGAAGGGAGACTTGTAATATATATATATTTTTAATGTTTTTGTTTTTACTGAAATACACCTTGCCCCTTAACATATAATTTTATTTGACAAACACCACAAGAGGCTGTTGTCTTGTTCTTTTATATTATATTTATACAAAAAATATACCTTGCCAAAATGAAGACATAGGTCTACATACTTTTGAAAATTCAAATTTATGTTTAAAAAACTTTTTTATGTTAGATTAAGTATATTTTATTCTGGAATATCAGGTCCATAATTCGCTTCTTTTTCCAGAAATAACACACAGGCTCTATTTTTGTATATTTAGCTCTGCACAAGATCAATTAAAAATCTTTTGTTCAGTGTAGTTCATCATTATAGCTGTGATTATAAAGAGTTGTGAGTGATTCAAATCCAACGCAACTTCAAATTGATCTCAATTGTATACTAAAGAGATAGGAGTTGCAAGTAATTTCATGTTGCGATTACTCTTTAAAGATAGGGCCCAGAAATCGCATGACTTGAATTTCAATTTATTTCTATGCTGAGATGCAGGTTCACACTTCGTTTGTTGTCAAGAAAGATCATGCGGGTTGTATGTTTCTTTGAAATGTTATAAGTAGAGCTTCGCACAGGATGATCATTATAGTCTCATCTTCATTATACAGTCAAACCTATCTATAAAGACCACGTAAGGGAGACGAGAAAAGTGGTCTTTATAGGCAGGTGGTTTTTATGTACAAGTTCCTTTAGTACATGTTTCAATGAGAAACCATTTTCAAGGGAAACAAAAAATGTGGTCTTTGAAGACAGGTGGTCTTTCTATACAGGTGGTCACTAAAGCAGGTTTGACTGTACTGTATAATCCTTGGTGTTGTCAATTCATATTGACTTGGGTGAATGCATGATAGTTAGAAATTTCGTGCAAAAAGTGATAATTTTGAGGATGTTTCTTGAAACCAGGGTCATATAGAGTGGTGAAGTGTGACGTCATCAAAAATCTGTTTCTAGAATTTCTCATATTTTTCTACATTTTCCGAAAGAGCATACAAAATAATGTCAAAATGTCAAAAAGCAATTAAATATGACTTGTTAAGTATTGGCTGAGATATGACCATCTGAATAAATAGATGTCTCATAAGAACTCATTGTTATTTGCTCTGGCTCCTAACCATTACAAGCCAGAGCAAATAGCACTTAGTTCCTATAGGAAAGATATTTATTCAGATGGTCATATCTCAGCCAATACTTAACATATTCAACTGGTTTTTAACATTTGGACATTATTTTTTGATGCCCCTTCGGAAAATGAAGAAAAACTTGAGAAATTCTCAAAATAAATTGTTATGACGTCACAGCTTCGATACTCTATTTTCTTGATGTTCGCAACCATGTGAATGCGTATGTACAGTACAAAGTTGTGCAAAAGATAAGGTAATTTTTGTGAATGTGTTATAAAGGGTTGTATATCAAGCCTATTTTTGTACCTGTTTCAAATAGGGATCATATTTTTTGGAAAATGTTTGTGAAATATGTAAAATAGGGAGTCATTTTTCGAGCCCACTAATGATCATGTGCTACGCCTTTGAATTCAATAATGCATACGACATGTAAGGCACCAAATCCACTTATAATCAACTTCAAATTCAAAGTGTGAAAAAATGAGATCACATAAAATTGAAAACCCGGCATGAGCAAAGTTTCTCTCCAGCCATTTGGTATTCAGCTCGAGACAGGAAGAACAAGTAATCTGGAGTTACGTAATGATTCATCAAATAATGTTGTATTGTGGAGCAGAGCCATGTTTCATGGACATAATGAAATAAAAGCAAATGGCTTTTGAAAACCATGCTTTCACTCATGGGTAACCAGGGGAGTGTTTTGAGAACACATGTAATGTGACTGTGTTTGTTCCAGAGGAGTTTGCTAGCTATTTATAAGGGCCGCTATTTATAAAGGATCGCTATTCATTGAGTCGCGTTGGATAGCGGTCCTTATGAACAATGGTCCTAATGAATAGCGGTCCTTACGGATAGCAAACTTGACCCTTTGGAGAGGGTCACTTCATGAGCAGCATCATCTTGTAATAAGGGAGTTTACAGATATATCACATGGTACAAATGACCCCAAATATCCACAGATCTTTTACACATGGAGAAGTTCCACTTTGAGCATCTTAGAATAATAACTGCCAAAGTCCTAAATGTGCTTCATGAATACCTTTTGTTTGCCCTATTGAAAAGAATACTTCCACCTGCGTATCTTAGAATGTACCGTTGGTGCATAAATGAATAATGTTACATAACTTTCATGAGCGCATATCCAGTATTCATCTTTGGTGGGTTTTACCTTTTTGGTACATAATGACCTTTATCTGCCCATGCGCATATTGTATCTGTAAACTCCCTTATTGTTGTAATAATAATATATACAAGCTGGATATGAAGTGACACCACAGATATTCACATCTTCTTTAGATGTAACTGGAAACATTGTCAAGATTTGCTTTGAATTAAATTTCCCCAATTAATGCTTTTTTCCAAAGTAATTTGTCCTACTGGCAGATAATCATTTACCTGAATACTTTTCTGTACCATCATTAAACAAAATATGATTGGGACAAGCAATATAAAATCCAGAATATATTTTACGATGATAAATGAAGATAGATATGAAAAGTATATTATAAATGTATTTAATACCATGTTTAAAAGTTTATGAAAATGATATCTAGTAAAAGTGTTGGTGATATTGAATTAATGTTGAACACAATGTCTTATAATTTGTATATGAAAGGGAAATGTTATATTTTAAACGTTTGATTTTTTGATGATTGTAACTATGTTCTTGTAGAATATTGTGAATATATATAACAGAAACAACTGAGTCGCACAAAATGTTTAATAATTGTGGAAGATGCAAATCATAAAACAAAATTAATTGTAACTCATGGGTATTGGCTTTATTAGTTGAACAAAAGGTTTTGGACCTACACCGTATGAACATAAATCCACTTAAGGGGAGAGAAAGCGACAGAGAGAGAGAGAGAGGGGGAGAGAGATGCACAGACGGACACATATATGAAGCAAACAGATGGACAGAGAGATAAAGAGAGACTATGAGGCAGACTGATGTACAGAGAAAGAATAGGGACTTTTAGATTTGCACGACGAGAACGTGGACTGCTACTTGTGACATCCTTTTTAATAGGCACTGCCGGGCAGCGTCATTTTTTTCTGCGGCACAGATTGGGGCTTTTTTAAAAAGAGGTCTTGATTTAACCCTAACCCTAACCCTAACCCTAAACTTTCCCATAGGCTCAACACGCACCTAACCCCAATCTGTGCCGCAGAAAAAAAATAACGCTGCCGGGCACTTTCAGTGAATTAAAAGGACATCACATTGCCTTAAAAGGATGTCACACCTAGCAGTCCACGTTCTCGTCGTGCAAATCTAAAAGTCCCTAATATGAGACAGACAGGCAGGCAAACATTGGGGGGGGGGGGGTATTCTCTAGGAGACGTAATTATTTGTTTTGATGATATTAGAGGTCTGTTTATTAGATGAGTGGTGACTATAGTTCAAGCTAATAACGTGAAGTAAGTGAAACAACACTGATTTGATTAGAGATGTTTGCAGATGAGCGGGATGAGTGCAAGTAAGAGTGAAATCGAATCAATAATGAAACATCAAGCTTTCAATGATTCTCTGTACAAATATCGATTGATGATTCTTGGTACATAGATGACACTTGTATTTGCGCTCAAGCTCTATCGGTCATCCATTAAAATATACATCGCCACCCCCGCCCCCCCCCCCCCCCGGTCGCCACCTCGCTCAGAGCAGGAGAGAGCCGCACAGTTTTCGTTCCACCCAGTTTTTTTTTAGGTAGGGGCATGGACAGAAAATCGTTCATACACCTCCGGCCCCCCGGCAATAAAAGGAAGAAGATGAACAGAGAAAAAGAAGAAGAAGAAGCAGAAAAGATGAAGATGATGAAAATGAGGAGTACAGTCATGGTTCAGTGGCAAAGTAATGGCCTCGTAACTGTGAGGCCCCAGGATCAAAACCGTGTCGATGTGCTATATTAGTGCCCTTTTGGGGGGCATTAATCCTAATCACTGTCAATTATGACTTAAGGGCGTAGGTCCCCTAGCCTAAGCCTAGTAGCATACACATGCTTTAGCAGTCACGCAAAACAAACACTGGCAAATTATTATTCAATAAAATCTGAGAAAGTATACTATTATCTAGAACTATTAGGAATAAATCATTGTCAAAATAATTCCATAAATTGGAGTAAACAAAAATATTCCAACTATATTATGAGCGACAGTATACTAAATAAAAAAACGTAGTGGGTCCATGGTTAGACGTAGCGATGGTTGTTATCAAAAGAGGGAGAGAGAGACTGATAGAGATATAAAAACAGAGAATGTGTAGGGGTGTGTGTGTGGGTGCGTGTGTGTTAAAATGTATTGTTTGTGCGTATGTGCGTGTGTGTGGAAGAGAGAGAGAGAGAGAGGGTGAGAGAGAGAGAGATTTGAATGATAGACAGGAAGATGTCTAACTCTAATGTTGAAAATGGTCTGAGAATGAAAGTTTTTTTCGTTTTATGATACTTATGTCCTCATGACATTTTGTGAATAACAATGATGCTGTGAATTTTCAATTAGATTTTCCATCATCGACGAATCAAGGCCATAGTAATTTTAGATCTGTATTAAGAACAGAACAATACAATGGAGCATCGCGGCTGAACATTCAGATTCTCTTTTGTTAAACCAAGACTCATGTTATCATCCATGAGACTCTGTAACAAAAGGTTGTCTGGAATGACGGGTTCGATCGATTACCGTATTAACACTTTTTTACAAACCTTGTCGAAACGCGTCATAATGACGCACATAAAGCTAGGTTTGTCGACAAACCTCCTTTGTGAATTCGGGCCTAAAAGAGCAGTATATACAGACAGAAACTTAGTGATTCATGTTTTGATCTCAGTCATGATATCCAATAGACATTCAGAAATAAAATGACAGGGAAAAATGTTCGGCAGTGACTGTATTCCCGAGTAATGATGTGACATATCACCAAGGGGCTCTGATGTGGGGGGGGGGGGGGCGGAGGGGTGTCATCGCCTTTCCTATGTGCCTACAATTGCGAGACGACAAGGCAATGGGGTAAAGGGTGTGGGCGTGTTATCTTTTCACCTCTGGATTTGTTTTTCTCTCTTTCTAATTCCATTTTATTTTATTTTTCACCATTAAACTGAGGGCACGTGCCCCCTTACTAATGCAGCTTCTTCACTCAACATTATGCGCCCACTGTACTCACTCGACTTCTAGGCTACGAGCAAAATTCAATGTTGAGACAAGAAAGGCAAGGGTAAACATAAATTGAGTTCAATATTCCTTACAATTTTTTTTATGCAGCTGATTTATCTATAAGTTATGTAAAAAATGAAAGGCCGTTCAAGCAACCGATAACAGCAAACAACAACAAAATATATATTTGTTTAACTCATGGACTCAAACAGTTCGTTTCAAAATAAAACTTTCAAATTCTGTTTTTAAGCACAAGCCACCGACATTTTTATTTTGAACAGAAGCTCTTTTATATCTTGAAAAACATGGCAGCCAATTAATACAAGCTGCGCTCTTTAATCGCCATACTTGTTTTTCGATTATACCTTCGAGTAGTTTCATCTTACGTATCTAAAACGTCGAATGAAGAATTATCACTGTCTATCGATTTCTTAGAAAGCGTTCTCATGGCATTTTGACCGCTAGTGCAAAACATGGGCAGTAATTGTTACACTTCCAAAAATAATATATTCTGAATGGTCGCGTGAACCCAATTCGATTACTTGCTAATCGAATTGTGTCTTTCGCCCTTTGGTTTGGAGCAGAATATATCACCCGTTCTCCAATCTAGATGAACAATTTTGTCCGGATTTCGTATTAAGGTGTCCCTGAGATTAATGGTGTTATTGGATCAAACGTGTGAAACATAAAGAAAGCTTTCGCATAAACCATATGGTTTGCTGTAATTTCAGAATAGTGCGGGAATATTCAGTAGTTTTTAGTTTGGTGTGTCATAAAAGTAGGGGCGGACCTCGGTTTTCGTATTAAGGGGGAATCACTCAAAATATTCCGGGAAAAAAAGTCGATAAAAAAATAAGGTATTACATTTTCAGGATAAACTGTACTTTACAAAACGTTCTCACCAGGCGCGTACGCAGAAGGGGGGGGGGGTTGAACCCCCCCCCCCACGCTCCTTTAACTTTTTTATGTGTATGTTTTGGGAGGAAACCTCCCCTCCCCACTTTGTTTTTTGTTTAATAAAAAAATTATAATAATTAAAAAAAGAATTTGTGGTAATGGGTGACCCCAAAGAGCTGAACCCCCCCCCCCCCCCACCTCCCTCCAACGAAACGAAATATCGATCGGCCAAATTTTCAAATTTTGGGACACAAAAAAAAAACCTAACGTACGAACACATTTTTTTCTAACGTTTTCGAAAGAATCAACTCAAGTGCAATTTCAATCCCCTATTGTATATCCCATAGAAATCAAGTTTGGGTTACGTAATACCTCATTCTCATGCTCGCATATTTCAATAGGTGACGTACAAGGCTATTAAAAATGTCCTAAGATTGAATTTGTTTAAGTAGTTGCGATAATTGTGTTTGGGTTACAAAAGAGAGGGGCATGGACCAGTTGATTCCATTCCGCGGTGGCCTTTTTGAGCGTACCGCATCATATCTTAACCAGCCTAGGGGCAC